>JBAMNC010000385.1:600000-792500 GCA_037902135.1 Cetoscarus ocellatus | reverse complement strand
TTAGCTGAAGGACTTTGTATGTATTTATCTGGATCCAGACTATGGTCCGTTAAAAAAACTATGTATTTTAATGATACTGTCAGAGCTGCAGAGCAATAAATCACCACCACAATTTAACCTCAGTGCATAAAAACTGTCCCCTCCATCTGTGGCCGTGACAAACATCAAGCCACTGCAGCCATGTTTCCTGTCTGCGTATCAGCCTCTTCCATTATTTCTCTTCCATTATCACTGAAGGTCAGCACACAACATCAGCCTGAGTAGAGTCAGACACTTGTTCCTGTTGGGCAACTCAGATTTTCCCCGGTTCACCTGACGTGTCTCTGTCAGCGAGTGTGTGTGTGTGGATGCTGCTTGTGTTAAGATGTGGTTGTGGGTGTGCAGACTATAAAGAAAGAGGGGGAGGTGAGAGTTGCGGCAGACGTACAGAGTCTTTTTTTTTTTTTTTCTCAGGGCAGGCAGGAGGCAGAGAGGAGGGATGATGGCAGAGCAGAGAAGAGCCATGCGTGGGTCTGCCAGGCTGCTGAAGCACATCTAAAGATGACCTTGAAGGTTTGAGGATAAAGGCTGAGTGAAATTTTCAGAGGACATCAAGAGGCTGGAGACCAAACCTGCCTGTCATGTGACACCATGCTGACAAGTGGTGAGGGTCACGCAAAGTCTGCTTTCCTGGCCAAGCCGCAAACAAAAATATACCACACTGGATGAAAAAAAGGATTGAAGTGGTAATCAATTTAAAGTGATATTTTTTAGAAGAGAGAGACAAAATTTCTGACCTTGTTAAATATTTTTTTTACACAAGGGAAAGGGGTGACTCATGGTATTGTGAGTAAAGTGGTTTCAAAACAGTTACAACCTCTTTCTTCCCACTCTGAGACATAAAATGGAGCCACATGGAAGCAGGGCTGAATAAATATATAGTGAACATAACCAAGGCTACAACACAGAAAAGCAAGTGTTTGGCTCAGTGTATGGCATTATTGCTTGGCTGGTTCTTCCAAAACTTTGGTTCACATTATGAAGCAGTGACAAAATCTTGAGGAAAGTTCTAAAAACATTAATAACGGTATTAAATATCCACAGTTTTATATAAGCTCTACCATTCCACAAAAAATCCCATTTATTGGCTACAAAGTGTTCGCAAACCCTTAAAAGAATCCCACCAGACTTGACTTAAACTATCACCCGGTCTTATATTTGTAAAGTCAGCAAATATACTTAAGAGGCACTAAAACCAAAATCAGTCAAGATATTATTGCCAGTGATGCGTGTAAGTGCTAGTCCCCATACTCATAAAACCGTCCATATGATGTGTATCTTTTTACAGCTGAAAGTAGCATCAGACTGGTGCAGTATTGAGACCCAAAACACAGAAATGAGTTAGCATTTCAGCATTTCTGATCCCCTCTCCTCAAAGTCTCTGGGATTTTCCAAAAGTTTTTCATATAAATGGCTGAAATAAGAGTTGTAGTGAACACATGGAGATGGGATTGTAATGTTCATTACAACATGAATTATATCTGGAATTGGCACACTTAGAAATTTTACAGTCTTGGGGTTTATAAGGATTATGACAAACTGCTACCAGGGACTACAAAAATGGCTGGAGACCTACAACGTAAACATTTTCTAATCATTCTTCATAAGTAGTGTGACATAAACTATTGTCACATCCATGAGCACCAACTTGATCAGGTCACACTAATGCCAGGGCAGATAGTATGATTAATTCAAGATTATTGCCCATCCTCACAGATGCAGGGGAAAATATTTCATCTGGTGTAGTGTGTCGTAGTGAACAACAACAAAAGACCTGTCTGGGATGCCTCACAACTCAACTACAGAAATTTTAGTCATTGTTTGATTTTTGTTCTGCCTTTAATTTGTTCAGTCATGTCAGAGATGTTGACCAATGAGAGCACAGAGCACTCTGCATGTAAGATGATCATGGACTTAAACAAACTAAAACTGCTACCTTGAGATGGAACAATAAGGCAGTTTGTTGAGTTCTGAAAACAATACCCCTTCCCAAGTCAGATCGGCTTCAAAAGCTCTCATAGTCCCATTAGCACTCATGTTCAACCCTCAATTTTGGAGACAAAAATAAAAACACATACAGCCTGGTAAAAAATCAAACAAGGTATCAGTGGTTCATGTTTGTATTGGAACACAACGTGGGTGGAGTGATTTTTTGTTTTTACTATTTGTTTTTGATTTTTTCACGTCTCAAAGTGGTGCATAAATCTGTATAATTAAGGGGGAGTGGAGTTGGCTTACAATTGAGCACTGACTAGACGTTTTTTGGAAAGGCTTTAAGACCTCCAGCTGTTGACTGTTTGTTTATTGCTTAAATGACTGAAAATTAGTTTTGCGCTACATTTCCAATATGGATACTGCGATTGTAGGGATTCAAAACTTTCTCTCAGAGACCAGTAGGAGACATCACTGAAATGAAGTCTATGTTTGACACAGTCTGTGGTTAAACACATGAAAAGAAGATTTTTAAATAATGATTCTTTGAGCTAGGATGCTGAATATATAAACATTTGACCTGCTAAAAAGGCTAAACAGGTACCTCTTCAGCGTGTGTGGTACTTTAGCCGATGTTAGCATTTAGTTTAAACCCCTGCTGTGCCTAAGTCAAACATATACTCATTGGCAGGGCTGTAGACTCTTTAAATCTATACATAAATGAAATGCATCTGAGAAACTAAGATCTAAGAACATCAGTTGAAAATCTAAATATCTATCCATCTCATGAGTAGAAAGTTTAGAATATTTCACCCACCATGGAGGAAGTTAAATGTAAAAACATCTTATATCTAAAGAGGGTTATCATCTCATTAAATCAGATCTTTATTTAATTAATATTTAATTTTTCATCACAGTTAATCAGTGTAGGAAGGCTTTTGCACCAGTTTAAGAACACATCCAAGCTTCAGCAGACTCATTTAGTCCAGTCGATACAGCCTTGAAAGCATCTCCTTGGTAGCTCACAGATAACAAATTAAGAGGTGGAGAGACCCACAGCAGACGGCAGTGGGAAGAGTTTAAGTGCTGATTGGTTGCTGGGCCATCAGAGAATAAAGCTGTCTTAATAAAAAAAACCCTCAGTATCTGTGCTTGTTGATAGAGCAGACTTTTTGTTGAGGCCCTGTGTGTCTGACACTGGGCTGATTATTAAAACAGTTCACACAATGATGTGTGCTCGCCCTTTTCATGGTTCATTAACACAATGAGATGTCCTTCCACATGCAAGCCGCAGCTCATTAAGCCTGCCATTAAATCACACACGCCATGAGGAAATGATTGAAAAACAGGAATGTGCCTTTGGAGATAATGGCAACTTACTGTGGTTAGAGAGCTCTGCTTAAAAACACACAAACACCTGCGAGGGAAATGATAAAGAAATGCAAGGTTTCTATTATCTTACAATAAAAATGTCATTATGTTTACTGTGGCAAATCAAAAAGCAATTGCTGTTTTTTTCATGCAAGCATGGTTTGAGCTAGACAAACATACTCATAAATACACACACACACAGACACACACACACACAGGATGTATCTCATCTGAAACTGAATCCAATCGGGGCTGAGAGCATATGTTAATAAGCAGATATTAATCTGTGTTTTCATCTGTCTGCTTTGTCGCTTACCTATTCAAAAGAGTAGAAATTGTCATATTTGTGACCTGAGCACACAGCGAGGAAAACTTTCTTGTTGTTTGGTGTTCTTGAACCAGAACATGGAACAAAAAAATGAAGTCTTCCAAGGATGATTTTAGTTTCCACAGTGGTGCACTTTTCTTGACTGAGTCATGGCTGGACTGAGGCCGGTCCGTGATGGGACTTTCAACAAGGGCCTCTAAATACCTATGATGACATATTTCAAAAAATATGAATTACAAGTAAATACTATGTTTGAAAAAAATGTTACGTATTAAATTTTTGGTGCTTTTAAGACTAGGAAAAACTCATTGTTTTATTGAATGTCAAAAGACGTCTAAATCGGCTTTAATTCTTTGTCAGTTACAATAGATTATGCTTTTCAGTTTGAGTTCAAATAAATTAATGTTGGTATAAGCCACTTTTATGAAATCTTTATATTTGTTGTTTTTGTTTATTTATATATTTTTGTTCCTCATTGAAAGTATCCTACCACATCTAACAGTGTGACCCTCAGGCACTGAAAAGGGGCTTTATATGGCCTTCTTGGCAATCAAAGTTGCCCATCCCTGTTTTATATAAATAACACTGATGAGAAACTGTACTTTTTACAAAAACATTATTGTATGTTCTTGAAAAAATTGTCAAAAGGAACCAATTAGAAAAAAAACTGATAGTTTGCCCTGCTGATAACATTACAATATGTTGTCATGTACTGTATTGTCACCCGTCGTCGCTCAGATTCTTGTCAGTCTGCACCTCTTAAATAAAGTATTCTCTATTAAGTTTGGATACCTTACGTGTTTCTCCAGTATTGTCGCAGGGCTTCTCTTCATTCTCCACAAAGGATGTCTGACCGCTGTGTCTGTTCAGGTGAATGGTTAACCCACTAAGCTGACAAAGAGTACGTCTCCAAACCCTTTTATTTTGCTTAAACCAGCATAAAGGTGATATGTCAAAATTCAATCTTTCTCTTTTGCTGGTTACCATGACTCATTGATTCTAAAATCCTTTAAATAAGATTTATCATCCTCTGAGGCACTATTTACCTTTCATTTGCCAACATTGTGCGCCTCCCTCCACTTAGTTACATGTAAGCAACAATTTGATAGGTCCCTCACATCTTAGCTGTGATATTTCAAAGCAGGTCGCTTCAGAGAAAGGTGAGTGATTATCCATATGAGTTAGATCAGCCCACAGCAAATGGGGAGGCGTTCATGATGAGTCACAGGAGACTGATTACATAAACTAATCCTGCTGTGGAGCTAAAACTTCAAACAAACACTCAAGGAGAGGGAAGCAGTGGGGCCAATATGTTGTTAAAGGTGGTTAAGTAAACTAGGCCATGTCAAGGTAACCTTAATTCAGCATACAAAGAAATATTAGCATAACAGGCAGCACATAACAGAAATAGGTCTGAAGTTACCAACAAAACACTCACTAGCTCATACTCAAGCCCATTCAATGCTTGTGACCTTTGATTACCAACCTGGAGTCTGGGACACCCCTGGGGGGCACCAGTGGGTCTTGGGAGGTACCAGGTCTGTCAGCTCTGAGGTGATCAAAATTTGTATAACATGATTTAGCTAAACCAATGATAAAATAGAAAGGTGATATTTTCCATAAGGGTATTATGCACAAATATGTGTATCTAAGCCCATTCTATCTCTGTAATATTCATGAAAACATTTAAAATTGAAGTTAATCTGGCACAGCAATGTATCTTTTTTTTTCACGTAGGTCCCAGGAGGGTCTCTCTTCTGAAGTAAAACAAAGGTGAGCTCTGAGGAATAAGGTGGGGAACGACTGCTTTAGAGATATAAAGCCTATCATTGAACGTAAGATGTGTTTTATGTTTCTGGTTATGCTGCCAATTTCAGTCTTTCTTACTATGCTTGTTAGGATACTGCATTTCTACCTTTGAGACTGTATGCAGGTCTCCGGGCAACCAACCTTGGATGAGTTTCAGAGATTTCTAGCACAAGTTATGCAGCAGCAGAAGTTACTCACAATAGCCAGTGGTGTAATGAGAAATGCATCGTACATTAGGGCAATAACTCATGAACTGTTAGAGCTGATATCTACTTATTTCCCCCAGGTTTTTAGCTGTAGATAAATACAATGAATTTATTTCTGCAACCAGAGTTCGGATAACTTCAAGTGTTTGACTGTATAAAAATAAAACCAATCAAACAAATAAAAATTTTCTATTTATTAATGTCTGTAATGTAAAAATACAATTTTCCAGCCTTTATGTTTAATTACACAGAAAACCATATTGTACTGTATGTATATAATGGTCAGGAACACTTTTGATATGACCAAATAGTTTGCATTGAGACAACTAGATTCCAGAATGTCTTGATGAATTGATCAGGAGCTGTTTAACCAGAGGAACAAGAGACTTAAAGCTGCAGTAGGTAGAAAGCCAGAAAACGGTTGATTTTTGAGTCTCATCTGAGTTAGGTTTCGTTCATCTCCGCCCTGAGCCCCAGACAAGCACGCGCACACAGCATTTTTTTCGACAGAGTCGCTATCAAGCCACAGGTAAGAAAAACTTATTTCACAATCCACATAAAGCTAATGTGAATAACTCTGAGCATATGAACGAACAGCAAATACTATTCACGCTAGCGTAAAATAAACTACTGATGGTGGAGTTTGGAATGAGTTTCCCCTCCTCCATCATTACTCATCCATGATGGTCATTCTAACTACACAACACAACTATCACTGCAACACATTACGACAAATATTACGATGTTTTTCATTTAGCAGTTTACCTGTCCAAGAGAAGAGTGGCCAGCTCCAAATCCAACTTCAGACCTAGGCTATCCCTCAGTTCTCTCCATCTCTGGAATGCTCTGCCGATATTAACACGACTTTTGTTCCTTTTTTGGTCAGCCTCTCTTTTAAAATCTTTCTTTTCTAATCCTGTCTTCCTTTTTTTGGGTTGTTTAGCCATGTAGGCAGTTGTAGCCAATGCTGGAATAGCAATTTTGCCTGGTGCACTGTCCGCCATTGCCGCTTGCTCTCTCCTTCTGCCGGCGGCACAGGAACGGGCATATGCAGTAGAACAGCCAAAAGGAACGCAGTGGTCTGAGCTGACCTTTGATTGGTTGAAGCACATCGGCACGATACTGATTCTTTAGAGGCTGAACACAGAGCCATGATGAGGTGCAGAAAACTATTGCTTGTCTCAGACCACTTGACTTACATTATGCTTGGAGGATATAGAATTTTTACTCAATTATACTAAAACAATGTTGCCTACTGTAGCTTTAATGTGGCTTTATTGGTGAGCACTTGGTTTTAGAAAAATATCCTGTATCCTGAGTTTTAAGACTGTCTAAAGCTTCACTTTCAAACTAAAAATACTGCAGGTCCAGCCTGTGAGCTACTGAAATTATAAAACAAGAGGTAGACTGGTTTACTCTGTAGAACTAGTAATTGACAATTTTGTTGTGCATCCTTTTTAACTCTATTTTTATCCAAGGCGATGGAAGGGCTTACCTGTAATAGATAAGGATTTTCTTATACAATATGACATTCTGAGTGACTTTGAGTCTGATTTTAGAAAAAAAAACACAGTCGTTGTTACTACAAAGGGCCCCAGTGCAATCATAAAAGCTGCATTTCAAAAAAGTAGTCCGGTTCAGTTCGGCTCAGTATGGCACACATTTACTGGTGTTTCCATTGTCAAATAAGAAGAAAAGGTATCCAAATAACCAACTCGTGCCAGCTCTCTTTTTGGCATCCCTCTGAAGGAGTGCAGGGCGTACCAAACCAACCCTAAAAGGTGGAGCTTAAAGCCCTGCAGTCTGTTGATTAGTCACAAAATTTATCAATTCCCATGCGACAGCAGGGAAAGCAAAAACGCATACCTCGCTATGTTCCAATATACCGTAAATTTAGAGTGATTTGTTGACTGCTGTTGCTGTAAAGGATGTCCACATGAAGCAATGCTCTACAGAGCACTGATGTGCTGGAAGTCCTCCATTACGGCTCTTTGTTTACAATCACACTCTATTTTGGACCGCTTCACTGCGTCACACTGCTGTGACGTCACACATTGATGTAATCAGCGACCCTCTCTTTCTGGCTTGCATCCACGCTCTCAATTTAAAGGTTCAGCTGGCAGTGGAAATGCAAACAAGATTATGGTTTACTCCAATCGTACTGAAATGTACTGAACCAAACCTGACCACACAGTGGATACATCGTAAAAGTCAGCTGACTCTGAACATTGTGTTGGGTTTTTCAATGGCTTTTGACACCAATGACCACTCTGTTCTTTTACAGTGACAGGGCTGATAAGAGGTTTTCTTCAAAAACACTTAAAGGGTTTTAAATAATTACTGATAGAAATAAATCGATCTCTGTGTTTTTAAGTCAAGATGGTGTTCCTCAAGGGTAGCCGCTTGGTCCTAATTTATTTATTGTTTTTTAAACTATAATGTCAAAAATGTTACTGATCTAAAGTGTAAATGTATGTTTTATTAACTGGATTATATTTTCTAAATCCCCTTCAAAAAGTGCAAGAAATTAATTACACGCAGCATTTTAAGTTGTCCAGATTAATCACAGTTCATTAAACCCTTTGTGCAAAGTGCTACTTATCTAATATTTAATTTGGGCTCACTCTCCGAGCACGTTTAAAAAGGTAAAAATTCATCTATGAGGTGAAATTATTTGCTCTTTAAGCCCTGGACCCCCCCGAGAGCAGATGGTGTTTTAGTCTAGAATCTCTGGCAGCCACCTCATCTGTCTGCTGATGACAGGAGCCATTTTGCTAATGCACTCATGAATGCTTCCTGTCCTTGATGCTCACCTCAACTGTCTTTAGCTGCAGTAGAAGGTTTGGATTTTGGGTGGAGTCCTCTCAAGATGGGAGAAGATTTCTGTTTTTCCACTGCAAACAGCCAGAGTTTCTTTCTATTTCATTTTCATCTATATTTTTATGTTTTTTTTCTTTACAGTTCATGCTATCTGACAACCATTGAGGTGTGTATTAATGGGATAGTTATGTACATTGGATGCTGCAGCCTTTTATTGGCCCCCCTAGTTCTTAAAGCCTCCCCATCTGCAGTCTGTCATGTGGCCTTTCAATAGTTTTCGACCCCTTCACTTCCAATTATTCTCACTCCATATGCTTCCACCCAGCAACATATTTCCACTCCAAATGGCTTCCTGGTGTCATTACTGTAGATCCTCTTGTCATTCAGCTTGATGGCTCACATGTGGAGGAGGTGACTGATGGAAGCCCCCCGCATGAACCTCTATCCACTCTTCCTGCTGCCCTGACTGTACGGGGTTAAAGCCTGCATGCAGGTAAAAGTGGATCAGCAAATCATATTCTCTTGTGCATTGAAGTTTCAGAGCAGCTTTTTGTCGTTTCTTCTGCATGAGTCAATTGAGTTTGTGATGAGGCCTTTTAGTATGCTGTTGACCTTGTAGACGGCAAATCTTCTCAAGGATCCATGAGCAGTGAATGGTCACACATCGACACCATTGCAGTTAAAATAGACATCATGACAATATGCTGTTGTTAGGAGGATGTGTTTTGCAGTGCTATTGATTTTTTTTGTTGGTATTACTGTAATACACATATATCCTACACCAATCATTATTTGCAGATATCAGTTAAAAATTTATGATCGGCTGATTGAAATTAATGGCCATAGTCGCTAATAAGATCCTGTGGTCTAAATCCATGGTCACCTTCAGAATGTCAACAAATAACCCACCCACTCATCTGCTGCTCCTGCTGCTACAATATCCTCCAACAGAAACTGCGGCAGAATCCCACAAACTTTGTTTTCAGTCATTTTAGTCCAAAATATGAAACTAGCCAAAGCCTGTGTTGAAATTTGCTCTAAGACCAACAGGATAAAAGCTAATCAGCTAAGCTAAGCTAAGCTACACATTGGTAGAAAACACCTATGTTGTGTTTTGTGATATGTTTAAGGTCTGGTCGGTAACATTATAATGCTTTTATATTAACTAGTTAAAACAAGTATTTGATGAGAGTAAGTATATGATGTGTTCAAATGTGATTAACAGGGATAGAATATCAGATTTTGTCAAGAGACTTGAAAAAATGTTGTTGAGTAGGAGTAAAATGTGTTTATTTTCTTAGCGCAATGAAATAATTACACCAGCTGCATAATGTAACTGAGACAATGTTCTTGCTTGTATTGCTTTAAATTTATTAGACTTTTTGTACTGTTAAGGGAAATTAGGTATAATTAAAGTATTTTTCATTCTGTCAATAAGTAATTAAACATAAGAAATAAATTAATAATTAGACTGAAATTCAGACATCCTCGCTGGATACAAGAAGAAGAAGAAGAATCAATAAGGTGATAATGAAAAAGATGGCAAATTGTAGGGGTTATAAATTACATACCACTATGTTTTTTCTTCATTTATTCAGTTATGAACTTATTTTCCTTTTGCTCTCTGCAGTAATGATATGAGATAATCTTTGAGACTTAGCATTTAAAAACTGAAATGCATTTCAAGAGCTACAACCCACTCTCAACCCTAAAACAAGCCCATGATTACATACACAGCATATGTCCATGCAATAATCTCAGTGGTTTTTTTTTATAATTCTCTTATTTAATTGTAGTCTGTTGAATCTGTAACTACAGTTGTGGTTAATTTCTCTTTAGATTTCTATGAAGCTAATAAATACATTACTATTTAGTCAAACACTTTCAAAATAAAAGCATTTGCCTATAAGAACAGATTTAGACTTTAATAGTGATATTTTTCATGGGTCTTCTGTTAATCCATGAAGGAGCTTTAAATGATGGTGAATTTGTGTAGTATCTTAATTGGTCATTATGAACTGAAGCAAGTGAGTCATTGGTTTAAACTGTCATTTAAGCTGTTGCTTAAGTAGTTGAAACTGAGATAAAATGACTGAAGACAATCTCTGCAGACCTGGATCAAACCAATTCACATGAGTACATACCAGTATGCAGTCAGTATCGGAGCTAAAGATGGAAAACAACGCTTGCAAAGTGGACACACTCATTTATGTTTAATCAAAGACAGCCTTGAACAAGAAGAAACACATTATAAAAACACACACTGCTGAAGATGGGTTGATTGCTGTGCTTCTCTGTGTGTTTGTGTTAGTGTGTCTGCTCCACTCTGCTGTGTGTTCCAAGAGAAATCTCTCTGTTGTGCTGCTTAAGTCTCTGCTTCTCCCTTGCTGGGTAGTCAGGCAGTTCCCCAGTTATGAACCAAAGAGTTACACGATAATACCATATGCCTATTTTTTTGGCTTAATATAATTATTTCATTTTTTAAAGAAGATAATTATTGTCCATAACTTTCTATCATATAAAATCTATAATTTGTGTTGTGCCAATAAAAAAGCTTCAATTGGTTTTTAGGAGTTTTTTATGGCTGGAATAAGAACACACACCCCAGTTTCTGTGTTGCTCTTTTAGTACCATCTGTTTCCACCATACTGGCGTAAATTTCTGCTACCTATTTTATGATAGCTGAGCCACATGTTGAGCTTCAAGCACATCAGCATATGTATCAAATCAAACCAAAATGCAGTACCTACTGACTGTCTGCTTGAAAAAGAAAAAAAAAAAAAACTATTTCAACTCTGACTGCTGCAGGGAGTGGTTCACAGACTTGTAATAGTAGCTTCAGCTGCAGAAAAACAATTCCTCTCACTTATTCAAAGCACATCAAAACTCTTTATAAGGTCTGGTTTGCTAAGAGTGGCAAACTTAAGCCCATTAACCAAGGCTGTAGTCATTTATTTGCCACATTATGGCCCCTGATAGTGACTGGTTACTGCTCCACCATTTGAAAAAGCTATTTGACCAGCAGGCAAACAGTTACACAATGGTCAGTAATACATTACAACTGGTAATTTTGTTGCTGGTTAGTAAGAATAATTAAAATGCTGATAAATGCATGTTTAACTGATAAAAATAGCACAATTTAAACTCATATAATGCTTTTAAAATGGTTAATTTCTCTATGATTAACACTCTCACATTTTTGTGTAATATTTCTAGTTAAGGATCTGGATGCCACCATCCACCACCGTGTTATCCAGGCTTGGTGCAGTGACAGCTCTGTCTTGGTGCAGTCTTCTTTGGTGTTGTTTTCAACCCCCCGCTGAGAGTTGCTTGTGTACTGAAACACATGTCTCTTCAGCTTCAGGACTTTGATGTGTGATGGTGGAGTCCATGTTGGACAGTGTTTGGTTGGTGTTATTCCCCTGTGGGTGTCTTTCATGATCAACATCCCCCTGTCTGTCAGGGTGGGAGTCTCCTGGTGGTATCTGGTTCATTTGTGCTGTTTGGCATGTATGCAGGATTCATGGTGTCCACTGACAGTGGGTTTGGACATGTACAGGACCCATTGGTTCCTCATTAGGTAAATTACACTAAACTGAGTTTGTGTCATTTAGTAAGAATAGAGACTGTCAGTAGATAACACTAAAGTCAAAATTACAAACTAGACCTTGGAAAGAGATCTTTTTATTAACAACGTGCAATTTAATGTGTGAAAAGTGCTTTAAAAAATAAAGTTGAATTTGTTTTTGTATTATTTCATATTTGGTCTGATTCTAATTCTCATTCCACAAATTTTAAATGTATTTGGAACAAAAGTATTTTATGATTTCATAAAACAGATTCAGTATCAAAGTTAATGTAGGGCACATCGTATTGTTTTGGGGTAGGATAGTTTATGATCTAATACAATACAGTTAAATCAATATAGTTTATATTCATGAGCAGAGGTATGTCTATTTCTCCTCCTATCTCAATTTCCTGTAATTTTCTTTTTCTTCATAAAGCAGTGGTATTGGTCACCTTTTATGTTGATGAGTGGGCTTCATAAATATTTAACCAAATAAATGTACAAAAAGAATAATACATAATCAGGACAATACAATATTCATTCATTCAGTGGTGGAGTGTATTTTTCATTACATGACCAGAAGCAGTTTTGGACATTAAGGTTTGCACCCTAACATTGACAATATTGATTTTTTTTTTGTTTGTTTTGAGGGAACTTTTGTTTATATTTTACCCACAAATACTGAAGCATACTGCATTCACATGAAGTCCCAGCAGAAGCACTAACAGGTCATTTGATGAAGGAGGCAAGGTCCAACTGTTTAGTTTATTCGAGTTATATCTTTTTAAGTCTGAGCCAGCTGGAGCATTCTCACGTCTTTCAGTAACATAGACAAACATATACAATAATTTGAAAGAACCAAAACACTTAAATGCTGTTCAGATGCACATCTTATTCTCATCTTCTGGCTATTGCTGTGATTCTCCAGTATCAGCTGACAACAGACCTTTAAATTTTCCATTTAAAAAAAGTATCACTTAATTCTAATATAATTAGCTTGTTAATTCAGAAAAACAGAGTAAAATTGTCAAGCAAAAATAATCTAATAATTATCTTGGTTATTAAAATATTATCCTGATGCTGAAGACATTTTGTCATATTCATTAAAGTGCTCTACCTGCAGAGGAGACATGTTTAACACAATGAAGGGCATATTAAACTCAAAAAGCAGAATATGGACTCTTTATTTTGGTAATAACCTGCGTATTGTAACTTTTTTTTTTTTGTAATA
Organism: Cetoscarus ocellatus; assembly: GCA_037902135.1. Classification (NCBI taxonomy): domain Eukaryota; kingdom Metazoa; phylum Chordata; class Actinopteri; order Labriformes; family Labridae; genus Cetoscarus; species Cetoscarus ocellatus. The sequence continues at coordinate 779,196 of JBAMNC010000385.1, read as the reverse complement.
TTTCAAAATAAGCTGCATCTCTACTTGACTAAAGCAAAAGTGGAAGAGATAATCTGCATGGAGCAACTGATTTAGCTCTTTCAGTCTCTAGATTTAAATACCTTGGTAGCACATCTAACTATTGAATTTCCACCCTGTATCATTTAACGCTGCTGACTTACTTAAAATGTATTGAATGATCTCTTTGAATATTTAAGTCTCTAATGAATCAGCTGTTAAAAAGTCAATTTAGATAATCAGACAGCTTTATTTGTTGGAGTCCTCTCTGGTCAAAATCTCTAGAGACGTGCTGCTGTAAATGATTTGGATCCATTATTATGGGCACAGAGGAGGGCAGGAGTCACAGCAGGTGACTGTAATTTGATCTCACGTTATAATGAAGACAAAGATCTTCCTAATAGGCACAGCAAAGCATTACAGGGCCTGTTAGGATGACTCCAAACGGCTCCCAGTGATGGGCCCATTACTGTGTATGTCCCACAAAGTGGTCTGATGTAATTTTCTACCCTTCAGATCTCTCATTTACAGCTGGATCATACACAGCAGGGTAAATTATGACAGAAAATGATCACCTCGCATCAGATAGAGGAGGAGTCCTGCAACAGTTACATGCAACAGCTACATGAAGTCATTTACTGCTGGCCTGTGAGGTAGGCGTTCAGATTACATCAAATACTCGCCTGCTGAGACACTCCTAATTAATAAGAGGGATGGTAGAGCAGCCTATCCCCTTCCCCCTCATTGTGCTTACTCGCTAGAAATCGATTTGTGTCTCTCCTGCTGCCACACTGTCTGACAGATGTCTCTTTGCAGTACAGTGCTCACACTATAAGCAGTCCTGGTGTCTGCAGCTTAACCAGAACCAGGACAGAGAAGAAGCACAGTGCTGACAATCAGGTCGACAGCTTTAAATCTCCAAAAAGTTTGTTCAAAATAAATATAAAGCACTGCTTGAAATCATTAATATAACATTGTCACTGTCAGGCAATAACCTCTTTTTTCCATTTTTATGGTTTTCATGAAACAGTGCTATTGGTTACCTTCTACGTTAGTGAGTGGGTTTTATAAAATTTTAACCAAATGAAAATACAAAAAAACAATTTGTCATCAGGACAATAGAATAGGGCAGCATGGTGGTGCTGCAGGTAGTATGCGTGCTTCACAGCAAGAACAAGAAGGTTGCTGGTTTGATCCCATTGTCAAAGGAGGTTATGTATTTGCCAGTGTTTGTTTGTTATTTGTGAACAAGATCACTCAAAAGTTACAACAGGATTTTAATGACATTTTCAGGAAAGGTTAGTCATGGTGCAAGGAAGAGGTGATTGGATTTTGGTGATGATCCGAATCGAGACTTATGAATTTTTAAAGGATTTGTTAAAATTGCAAAATAGTGCTGTTTTCCACATTTTTGCTAATATCTAAATAAGTTCACCATAGATTTTCATGACATTTTCAGGGAATTTTGGTAATGGCATAAGGAAGAAGTGGTAAGAGTTTCACGGCGCTCCAAATCTGGATGCGGATCCAAGAACCTTTAAAACGATTTCTTTCACCAGCTCCCACATGTGATTCATAAACATCTATATTTGGCCAATCCCAGAATAATAAATGAATGTGATTCGTCAGCCTGAAAAGTAGAATTAATGGGAGTTAGAGAAATCAGTGACTCTAAAAATCAAGTTATGTTTGGGGATAAATATCTTTAAATGAGAAAGTCAAACTTTAAGCAGCCTATACAAACATACATTTTATTAACTAGTGCTCGCATATGACAAGAATGCCATTATAACTTATTGTGCAGCCCTTGTTTCATGTTTAAGTGATGCTGGCATCATGTCTCTGTAGACGGTAATGTCAGGATAAAATTATCTTATGATTGGATTATTTGCCTTTAAATTCAAAAACATACTCCAGTAGTTAAATTCTGAAAACACTGATTGATCCTTTAATTGCTGTAACAAGACTAAGCAAAACAATCTGTAAAGCACATTCCAGCAACAACATTCCTCAGGGTGCTTAACAGAAGACATCAGAAAATAATGACGAGGGGAAAAGAAACAAAATGCAAATTAGCATGTTGATGAGCTTAAGTAAGAATTATGCATATCATTATGTGTCCTTGATATAATAAGGGGAGCATTACAGTTGTTACTGTGATTATATTAGTGCTGTGCTCAAACCTCACTGTGCAGCTTTTTCTGCCTCTGTTATGATCTTAAAGTGTGTCGTGATATACGAGCCCACCATGGCTAAAATGGTAAAAGCAGGCACATTATATTCACAGCTGAGCCAGGCGAGGGTTTTATGTGATTAAACCAGGTGTGTAATTATCTCATCAGGCTCAATCATAAAGTAGGGCAGCAGCCCAGAATTGTCTCATCACATGTACCTCAGCTCCTTCAACCTCTTTCCTTATTCAACACAATGTGATTCTGAATATCAGGGCTAAAATACTGTGGATCTCCTCTTTGTTATTTTGTGGTGAATCTATGAATCTATTACATCTAAACAGTGAAAATAATGACTTTTCTTCATATGTATTCTGCTAATGTCAGTTATATTTTCTTAGTGATCTTTGTTAAGATGCCCAACATGTGTTGTAACTGGCTGTAATAGGGCTGGAAAATTCCACCATTTTCAGATCTACTGATGTATTTCAAAACAGATTAAAAGTGAAACAACATTGTTTTTGATTCACATTGCATATCTAATATAACTTTATTCTTACTTATGCATAATTATCCATCCATTATCTACACTACTTCCTCCTTTCAGGGCTGTGGGGAACTGGAGCCTATCCCAGCTGACACTGGATTAGAGGTGAGGTACACCCTGAACCGGTTGCCAGCTGATCACAAGGTCACATAGAGAGATAGACACCATTTACACTCATACCTAAGGCCAATTTCAAGTCAACAATTGACCTAATGAGCATGTTTTTGGTCTGTGGGAGGAAACCAGAGTGCCCGGGGAAAACCCACGCAGCACAGGGAGACCATGTAAACTCCACACAGAGAGAACTTAATTGGCTCTGGGAGTCGAACCAGTAATCTTCTTGCTGCGATGCACGCATACTAATCTACCATGCAATCCATTACATAATTACAGCATTAATCATTTTTTTATATAGCCTTATCCATCACACAACGCAGAGGCAACATTTAAATCTTCCTTACTTCAAAAAATACATCTAAAATAATGAATTACAGTTCTAATAAAGGAATTGTTCTACTCTAATAAAGATGACTACAAAAACACAGCCCTCATTGATATTAACTAGTAATGTCAAAGTTAATGCAATATAAATGTGTTGATGGAACACTACTTTAAGTGCCACAAATGTATTTGATGCACAGTTAAGGCACATATGTTAAACAATTTTGTCTCATGAAAAACATGAGGTGTTGCTGCAGTAACGTTGCTGATTACTCACAAGATGGATAAAGAGGGACTTATGTACGACAAAATCAGCTTTGAAGATCTGCTAGGTGACTCACTGGACAAGACCAAAGTTTCCTGGGTTTACTCTGGATTTTAGTTATGCTACAACAGAAGTATGTTGAGTCTCACGCCGTGCAAACCGATGGAGCAGAGAGAGCCCCCTCTCCTTACAGTTAACAGCCATAGCAGGCAGCAGCTGGTTGTACTCACCACAGAGGCTTTTTGCTCCCACATAAGTAGAGAGTAAGACACCTGTATTCCACTGACAGCCCCTTTTCAGTTTAAAGAGACCCTGAGATAGGTCACTGAAAAAGTCCAAATTAATCTGCACCTTTTATATCAAACATTTCATCTTTCTCCATTCCTTTTCCATTCCTCTTAGCTGTTTCCACTCACCCACTGATCCATTTACTTCATGGCTGAGCTACTGCTGATACCTACCAGAGGTTTCTTACTTAACCCTCAAAAATATAATATTGAATCCCTACGGGAAGTCACATACTTTCAGCTTTAGTCATTAAAAATTACAAAAAGAATCAAAGGGCAGCTTTTAATAAAATATTATATCTTAGTTGCAAATCTTAAGTGGTTTACTTTAACAGAAATCAACTAAACTGGAACTACTTTAAAGTGCAAATGCTGTCAAATACTGAAGAATCTCTGGATATCAGTACAGCATTTTGTGAGGCTGGGTTTTTCACATATTGGGGGATTTGTAGACAGGCCACTGACACATACTTTGGCATTACACAAAACATTAAAAAGAGTATTTTCCACAACACGTGACCTCTAAAACAGCTAACCCCTGAAGGGTTCAAGACTACACTCAACCATGGTGACATGGACTGTAGGTATCTGCCCAAGGCCTATGCATCCAAAAAGCAACTGCAATGAGTCCATATGCATGAAGCTGTATGGAGGCTCTCTGCGAGAAGCATCAGATCAAGATTCAGTGAAAACAACTGCTGTGGACCCGCTTGACTGTAACTGCTTTATCCTACATTAACCATCAGAAGAAATGACATCATTTAACATAATGTTCATTAAACTTGATTAAGTTAATTGCAAAACAAGTAAATGCTGCTATATTAATCAACACCAGTCCTCCACTTCATAGTAATTATAGCTGTTAAGGTTAATATTAAAACAACCTCTCTATCTATTGGTTATTTGCTAATACCTCCATAGTAGCTACCTTCTCCACCTCCACCAACTCACACACCCAACATGGCTCTGGTGCAAGGCTATCTGGTATGAGTCTGGTTCTGTCAAAGATTTCTGCTGCTAATCAAAGTTTTTTCTTGCCACTGTAACTATTGCCATTTGTTGTTGTACTCAGTTGTACTCACACTGGATTCATGTTTTATATGGAATGAATAAATGAATAAAAAAATGGAATAAAGATACTGTATTTATAAAAACAAGAAGAGTATGGCACTGACCTTCTCTTTTGTAAACTGTATTCAGATAATATTTGTTGCACATTACAAATGCAGATTGATTGATTGATTGACTGAAGAAGCCTGGTAAGTGAGACCTACACAAGGTGGTCGGCTGTTACTGTGTGGTGATCAAATGTGTTGGCATGTGTTTGAGAAATACCTCAAGAGCAGAAATAGTATTCATAAAAGTGAACGTAAAAGATACATTTATACACTACTAGTAAAAAGATTTGTGCTCCTCGTCACGTACATATCTATCTCACACAACAGTGATTCTGCTTAATGAGGATAATCTTTTAAATCAGGCTTGCATTGTCAGCACCGAGCTTATCCCTTTATATTTCCTTATCATGCTGATCTATCGTCACCATGTTTAGCTGATAAATATCAACCACTGAAAGGAAAAGGATTATGGGTAATTGCAGGGAAATAAATCAAATTAAATTATACATGCTTGTTTAAGTATCTGGCATTGAAATTGTAATATCACTTTAGTCAGTTTACTCTGAGCGGCAGACTTGTTTTACATAAAACAGCAGGTCGAAATAAATCACACAGACCTGTAGTTTTTTTGGTTTTATATAAAACACACTGATGTTGCTGTACAAGAAAAAGTAAAGATCTGAACAGAAAATATATGCGTATTTGCTCTTTTCCCTCCTTTTAACTCACTCTCTCTGCAATTTCATTTACACTGAATATTTCCACAATAAAACTGAATCATTTGAAGATGTGTTAATCCCTGTTTGTTGACACTGAGTTTGTAGTGAGATGTTATAAACAGTATTTTTTTTATTTCTCCTTCATGGATTTTTTACCCAGGTTTGTGCTCACATCTGTCCTTGGTCCTGTAGTTGTATTAAATATTGAATTTCTGTCTCTTCTACTCTCTGTTTTTATGTTTTGCACTCGAACCCAGATAAAAACTTACAACGTTCATTAAAACTGGATCTCCAGCACTGTGTTTTAGCCTGATGGTGGCCAATTTATCAGCTCTGCGGCTACAGTGAGATGTAGTGGTGTCCCCCCCTTTTACTGTATTTCCTCTTGCAGCAGATTAAACTACATAAATTCCATTTTACACCCACTGGGGACCAAGTTAATACACTGGCAGTCAATTGGTGACAACTTTGTTATACTGATACAAAATTTTAGTACTTTCTTGTCAAAATCAGTGCTGTGACAATCACACAGAACTCCCAACACCATAAAACCCCTCCCTAAACTGTGAGCTGTTTGCCAAAGAAAACTGGTTCATTTTCTTTAACAAATGTCTTTCAGAAACTTCCAGTAAATTTAGACCCTTTATCAAAAGACTGCTGGCAATGACCCCCCTTCTCAGAATTGGCAAATATTCATGTTATTTTAATTACTTTTTTGCATCTTAACAACATTCAAGAAGATCTGCAATTTGCATGACAGTCTTAATTAATGGATTACTTGTGCTGATGCTTATTCTGCTTTACATATTTAAAAACTATTATACAATGAGGAAAACCACATTGACATTAAAAGTCATTTTGAGAGCGCCTGGTCAAGAGTTCAGTTTACAAAGGCCTTTTTTTTGCAATGCATTATCATGGTTTGACATTTGTTTGGATTGTGTGGATGCCACAGTGAAGATCACGTAATCCATTGTCGAGTGTTCAGTGATATATGGCAAACATAACTCACTTCTCTGCCTCCTGTTAGCCATGTGTAGTGCAGTGAAATACATACCGGATTCATAGTTTTGAGCTAAGAGGGCAGCAGCACTCTCAAACAGCTTTTCCACTTCTTTTTGTCACAAAATGCTATAAAACACACAAGCTTTACATAATTTAGATAATAAACTTTTTGGGGTGCTGTTAGATTGAACTGACATCCCAATTTGAGACAAAAAAAAGACAAGAAATAAGTTTTGGGTTGTTTCAAATGTAGTATTTGTCAACAAGCCATTTCTGGAGCCAACTCTATTACGTGAATAAATGAGTTCCCAAGATTCTGCGTCTACCATTTTATTGTAGATGAGTAGACATAAAAAGGCCCAAACTGTCACTAATGAAGAGCCTTTATTATTATAAAGCAGAGCTAAATGATCTGGATGTCCAAAAATAGCTTGGAATTACCATCACCATGAGCAAGGTTGGACTACAAATCCCATGGTTTGTCTGCATTTTGCTTTAAAGATCACACAGCTACTTTATTCCTTTTTAACAATTTTAGACTGGTCTCAGAGGCCCAGAATATTTTTTCCAGTTTCTTGCCAAAAGTCCCCTCAGATATTGGATTTTAGCATGCCCATAAACCTCTATGTTTCAGCCCTGCAGTGAATAGGCTACTTTTGAGTAAATCTTCACGAGATGTGTCAAACAATGTCACTGTTGAAGTAGAAGTGGCTCCAGCTTTTCACCACTGTACTCTACAGTTGATTATGAGAGCACATTCATGACTGGATAGGTTCCTTTAACTTGAGCTGCCTGTGGGCTGAGCAAACACCTGGCTCAGGGAGTGCCTTACATACACATTATTTGAAAGAGACTGTTTGAGAAAAGGGATATTTACAGTGGACTTCTGCAGACAAAATTAACAGACTGGGCCACCTTTTTTGTGTGTTAGCACATGCCAAGTGAACACAACAACATGAGATATGAATAAAAAGAAGAAAAGAAAATCTGTGGTCCTGTAAAATTCTTTGTAATAAAGAAAAAGTCTTTGTAAAATCTTTGGATGTGAGAGGGTATCGGACTACAGTATTTTAAAGGTCTCTTTAAAAGTTTTAAGTCCACTAGTGCATAAAATGCCAGAAGCCAGGGTGCTAAAATATTATTCAGGACTTTTAGTGATCTGCAGGAACCTGAGTATATGACAGTGTCTTCATTATAGAAATGATTATTTGTACAAGATTCTTTTTATGCATAATATTTTAAACACAGCATTTTAGTACCCACACCTCCACTCCAGCATACACAGGTAGGCTGTGAAGTTCAGTTAGATATGCTGTACCAACAAGTTGTAAATAAACGGATCATCAGCTCATCATTCAGACGCAGCATCATGTGCTTTAAATATGGATAGAGGGTTTATTTGGTTTATATTTTGTCTCTTAGCTATATTTGAAAGAAACACCAGTGTAAATGGCAATGATCAATTGCTCATTTATGACTAACAGTCTCATTGGATTAGTGGTATGACACTGATAAGTGTAAGTGTTGTACATCTAAAAGTGTAACAAACAATGACGCTGGAGAGTGATTCAGAGAACAGTGGGATGCTTGTTTATGAGTGACCTTTACTCACTCCTGCAGGCTGGGGAGGTGTTTTGGTTTTAACCTCAGATATTTTACTTTCTATTTAAATTGTGCCCTTGGATAAACACAAAATGACTCAGTGTGAGAGAAACACATGCACCTTCTTATTTCAGTGGAGGTAAAACTCTTCCAGTGCTGCAGTACCAGAGATGTACCAAAGCTTCTGTTGCATATGAATTCAGGACTTGTTTATTTTCTTCTATAATCATCATGGATGCATACTCATAGTGAGGTTTCATGGGCCTCTAACTCCTTTATATTGTGTAAGACTCATTTCAGCAAAAATAAGCTTTGTAACTTTGTTTTTGTTTGTTTAGAGCTTTTGAATCCTTGGCTTTTATTTGTTTAATTACACAAAGATAAAACCAGAAGAAAATAATTGCACAAAAGGTCCACTAAAAACATACTTTAAGAGTAATGCATGAAAATCAAAAAAAGCTGGGAGGTCTGCTTCAGGTGGAGGATCCTCAGTATTTGTGTGAGGGTCAGGCGTTGGGGGCTCAGCAGAGGTCAGAGCTGACAGTGGGCCATAAATAAGGGAGACAGACTGAGCTGGCCTGTGACAGGGAAAGGGCGCTTCTGCTGTAATGGGTGGTAAATGTCAGAGCCTCCCTACAGCCTGAGATGAGCAATTGTTACGCAGCTTCCCTGAGCCCGAGTTGCCAAAAGCCCGGAGACAGCCTGACGAGCAGTAAAGGAAACATTTACACGGACAGAATGGCTTGTTTGGATGACCCCCCCTTTCCTTCACCCTACTCGCCGTAGCCATAGGCAATATGAGACAGGTGATTAATCAGGTTGTTAGCATGTTTGATGGAGAGGAGAGGATAGAATATGTGTGCTGAGAGGAAAAGTGAGAAAGGTGGCAAAATGAAGAGGGAAGCTCCACTGCTGTGATTCATCAGGGGTTACAGCTCCACGTGGGAGCAATAATTTTAAAGTAACGGGCCTTGATTGCAATAATGTCCCCATAGCAACTATTATCTTTAATGACTATTATTATGGCTGTCATAAAATGGAGACTGGTGCAAGTCTTGTTAAAATCATTATGTTACTGCACCTTGAATGACTGATCAAAAACTGGTGAAAAAAAAATCTTTTTGCAGGTTCCGTAGTATGTAATGTTGCACAGGTATGAAGCAGATGACGGAGTTCAATTTAAAGCTTAAACTTATTTCATATGTCATAGGATACTTATTGATTTGCTATTCTGTTGGTGTTGTTTATCTAGACATTCAAGGTAAAGCTCATGTTGACTGCCTTTTTATCACGGGTAATGCACACACCTTAAACAAAGAGATTTAAGATGATTTGTATCTCAGTTCGCAGCTATGTGCAGCCTCCACACATAAACACAAACACTATGGTTTCATTTTTCACAGAACCACAGGGTTTCTGCCAACCTCACTTCAGCTCTACCTGTCTTTTTAGTTTGTTTGTTGTTGGTTTATTTGCCATTAGTTATTGTACAGAGATGGGAATTGACAAGATTTTATTTATAACATTACAGTTCTTTATCTAATTACTGAGGCCCACACTTTTGCATCTGGGCATTGCTGGTGTAGTCTGATATCGCACTCTGTCTGTAATTGAAAGGTTGCAGGTTCGAGCCCATCTCCAGCTGTCACATGGCGATGTGTCAAAACGCTTACCCCTACTACTGCATCAGTGGCATGTAAATGATATAAAAGAGCGTGAATGTGTTAGCTGATACTGATGGCACACATACACAGAAATTCTGAACCATCAGTGAGTCAATGTGAGAGTGAATGGGTATGAATGTTTAGATGTGACTTTGGGTCTGAAGCTGCCTAAGCAGTCAAACAGACCAGAATAGTGCAATGAAAGGTCAAGTCCAGGGTGCTGGTTTGGCGGAACGGTAAGCAACCACGCACTACCCGTATACATGCTTCTGTCGGCCCAGGTTTGAATCCAGCCTGTGGCCAGTTTGTGGAGTGTCTTCCCCTGCTCTCTCTCGCCCTCTTTCACAGACCTGTCCACCGTCTCTCTCTCTCTCTCCTGTCAGTGAAGGCCTAAAAATGCCCAAAAAATAATCTAAAAAAAAACTCAAGTCCATTTATCATTTACTTTTAGGGGTCACAGAGGTATTGCAGGTGGGCTGCAAGAGGTCATTACAGTAAATACATCTGCATAATTGAAACTGAAGTTTTATTGGTTGTAAAATTTTAGGGATACACAATACTAGGGACTGATATCGGTATTGGCAGGTATTTGCCTAAAAGGTTGACTATTGGTTTTAGCAGATAAGAAAAAAATTGCAGATATTTGCAGCTGATTTTTTGGCTGTGAAATTTGCCATAAATAACCCATATATTGGCCTTAATACTGGTAAAATGTACCGTTTACCATAATGGTTTACCTCATCATCACTGAACATCCACTTTAAGAAATCAAAATTCTAATTTATTAAAGAATTTTTTTTTTTTTGCTTCACATCTGTTTCTAACAAAATACACCGCATTCATGAAAGGAATAGGTCCATTTAAGTTCAGAAGAGGCTTTGAGTTCTTTGCACAAAATATTGGTATCAATATCAGTATCTGCGATAATGAGTTTAAAAAAAAAAAACGGCATATCAGATATCGACAAAAAATCTAATAGTGTGCATCCCTACTTAATTTCAATTTTCAAGTCCTAGAGCTAACAAAAAACAGCCAGGAGATTTCAGTTAAATGACCACTTCTTTAAAATATAGTCTGATGAACAACATTTTAAAGGAATTTTTGTCACAACTTGATTGGTTTTCAATAAACTGATTTTAAGAATTTTTCCATTATTTCAAAGGAGAGAATAAAAAAGAATAGCTGTAAAAATCAGCGTTTATATGAAATCTGTCCAGGAAAATAAAAGGAGGGCTGCATGGGGGTGCAGCAGAGTGTTTGTGCCTCACAGTAAGAAAGTGCTGGTTCAACCATGATGGAAAATAAATTTAAAAAATGCTACTTAAGACTACATTGACTCACATTTTTTCTCTTTTTTCATGCTGCTATGCATGTGGTAGAAAGAAAGGAAATCGAAGTGTCTCTTTGAAAGAATATTTGCTGCCCAATTACAAATACAAGGTCAAAGTAGGAGGAATACTTCATGTACCACAACATATGAACAAATGCTGAGAATAAACTGTCACACCCACTCCTTTGTACTAAAAATGCCTGTTCCCATTCAAAAGTCATATAATTGCCATTTAACTCTGCATCCGAAGGGAATAACATGGAAGCTTGGGAAATGAATGCATGGTTAATTGGTTAATCTTTCAATGAAATTACAAAGAGATGAGACTTACATTTGGAGACTCTGGAGACTTTCCTGTTGCTCTCGCCTCCACCTGAACCGGCACAGCCGTCCTCGTCGTCACAGTCGCCGCTGTAGCGCCCCTCAGCATCTCCACTTCCTGTTTCAATCTGGTCCAGAGATCCCAGCTTAGGGATGGACTTCCCCTGTAGCAGCTAGTCATATAAAGAATAGAAATTTTAAGTTAATATTAAACATATTTTTGACAGAAGTTACTTTAAACTTTTAATTCAGTATTAACTTTACGTGCCCACTCTAGACAGTGCTGTACTTCCTGCAGCACTGATGCACTATGTCCACAAAATATGGATATCATATTCAAATTCAATATTCTCTCCAGGATACAGTGAACAAGGTTCTCTCCTGGCAAGGACAGCAGAAAATACGCTCTCAGGAAAATAAAGAGAAAAACAGGCTGAAATGCAAAAAAAAATAACCTACATACTGTTTGCTGCTGCTGAAAGGCTAAAGTAGTCTTATTCTCGAACCAATGCAATGTTAATAATAAAATAAGATTTACTGGCTACAGTTGGAAGAAATGTAGTTGTTACAGCAGCTCAAAGATGATAGAGTGGATTGAAATAGAAGCATAGTTGCTGTGATCTTTTTGTAGCCTCATTCCTTTATCAGTTCAGTTCCTAATATTAACTTGGGAACAATCAGTCAATCAAAATATGGGGTAGTTCCTACAAATATCACACAAATTTATCCTATTTAACCAAAGTCAGGAATAATACAACCTCATGTAAATAAAAAAAAAAATTCAAACCTAATTTTATATTAGATTAAGTAAATGCTAAAACTATAGCTCATTATATGAAAGTCCTACCATTATTGGCATAATGCAGATCTAAAAATTATTGGCAAACGGCATAGTGACTCGGTTCTCAGCCTGGGGTCTGGGTCCCACAGGGGGAGTACAAGGCTCTGTCAGCTTTGAGGTTGTCAGAATTTGGTTTACAGACATATATTTCTTTGAAAAAAAAACTTAAGTATGAGCCTATGAAATTAGTGTTTATTTGCACAGCAGTTTTTTAATGTACTGTAGGTCCCATCCCGTGGGGTCTAGACTTCTCTTGGGGTAAAACAAGGGGGGTCAGTTGAAACCAGGAGGACCAACGCTGTGAAATGATATAAGTAATCAAAAGACATAATTCCCAGGAATAGTTAAATTGCAAATGACTTTTTTTTAAATATACTGAACTATTATTAGAGGGGGCTACTCATTTATCTTCTTCTTGAGGGAGTAGCTTGGGGATATACTGTATCTCTCACTCAACAACAGCCGGTTGCACACTGCTCTTGCCCTTCAACACCAATGATGAAATACAATACAGAGTTTTATGCCCTTGGATCTTTGACAAGTTTGCCAGAGACAATGTGTTATTTCCAGTACAAGGTGATATTTCACATGTAATCGCTAAAAAGTATTTTTGTTTTAGCTGTTGAATTAACGTTGGAACTGACAATGACAATTACCAGTTGTGCTCATCACCACTGGCTAAAATCTCTGTTTACATGTACTGTATGCCAAATACAAGCTGGGAGACCCTTTGGGGCTGCAGTGGCCTGGAGCTAAACTTTCTGCTGTAGTGCTATGCAGCAGAATCTCAATCAAAGACTTTGTGAAGTGGATACCAGGGGAAAAGCATAAGCTAATTGGCTCATTTAGATTCATGGTACGTCACTGAAACAAGAGAGGCTGCTGTGAGTTGATCAGAAAGGTAGACTGTCTATGCTAATTAGTTACTGTTGTGGTTCAGTGCAGGGGAGCTGGAGTGTCAGGCTTTCTGCTTCGGCCAAGCTGGGACGTGTTACTGTGCTGGTAATGAGCCTGTCTGGGGGTCTCTGACCCTCAACACTGACAGGCGAGGAGATGAAGAATGAGGAGTGGGTGATCTCAGCCATATGTGTAATCTGCATGATTTTTTTCTTTGTTATGTTGGAAATCTGTGCACACTTATGATCTATCATGTGGACTAATTTGTCTGTGGTGCCAGGGATTAGTCTGGTCTGTGAGTTTTACTGATTGTGAATGTTTCACAGTTTCACAGTCCAGGAGGTAGAGCAGTGGCCCAGGGCTCAGCAGGTTCACAGTTCAAAGGCTGTCAATCCTCAGCTTCATCTGCAGAGCAAACAGCATCCTGAAATAATGTGTCTGTGCATGTGAGACGATTTACAGTGTCAAGATTCACATGGTGTATGTAAGAATGAGTGAAAGATAATGATGAATATATAAATAATCTTTAGCATACAGCTACATGAAGGTGGGAGTAAGATGTAGAGGTGATATTCTAATTTACACATAGACTTATAAACTTAAGGTCAAGTCTCAAGCTACAGCTTAATTCTCTGGAAACTTGTAGTATGATGAGAATCAGAGGAAAGTTCACTTAAACTCAGCTCTACAGATAGAAAAACTTGAGAGCCTTCACTCCTATAAAAACTGTCATACAGAAAAGACTTGAGAAAATAAATTAAAGTATGAGGTAAGAGTGGTTCTTCATTTTAACAACTGTCAAAACATGTGGTCCTTTTATTGCTCTCTGATTGGTCTATTGAGCAACCAATCAGAAAGCCCCAACTTACAGCAACTATTGCTTGGCTACCAAATCTTCTCTGTGTGTCATGGTGAAGTTGTTTATTGAAAGTGTACCTAATGACATCTTTATCGTATTCCTTTAATATTCTGATCCCATTTCCTAAGTAGTGTGGTGCAGGAACAAGTCCAAAAACGTAGAATTGAGTTAGCATTTAGCACTTCCTGGTTTCAAAGGCTTTCCAACTGTTTTTTTTCTTGGTTATTACAAGGAACAAAACATTTAATAATCCAAAACACAGTGAAAATAAATTATGTTTACACTGGTGTCGGTAACCAAGGAGGACGATGCATAAAGGATGCGGAGGGACTACAGGCCACAGAGCGGATTTTCAAAGCAGCCATGACATGTGCCTGTGATGAGCAGAAAACACACATGTAGGTGGAGGCTGTATAACTATTACATCATAAACCCCTGGAGATTTAAAAAAAAAAAACTGAGCGTTTTAAGAGGCATTATCTTGAAGTTGAGTTTAGGGAAAAGTATTGTGTTCCTCTGCTCCCTAAGCCCCTTCTAACAACATTAAATAATTGTTTAATAACATTGAATGTTAATGCAAGGTGTAAACAGCCTCCTCTACAACTAAAGACCCTTTGCTGCATTTTTGAGAAAAACAAATATGGGCTGTGTCACTTAATCCTTATACAAAGAGTTAAATCAAGCTAACTATGTAGTGCACTCATTTGTACAATAGAAAAATAATATTTCAGAAGCCGATGTGTGTCTAACAGAGGTAACATATAAGAAATAAACTCCATGCTGGATTTAAACCCATGCTTGTGTGATTACAAAAAAATGTAAATAAATAAATTAACAAAAGACAGTGAGCTGCAGTTGGTCCCAACCCTTTGTCTAAATAAACCTTTGGCTCATTAAAAATAAGGAATAAATAAAAAGATAAATAAATACATATATGTGAAAAAAAAACAACTTGAAGAGCAATGGTAAAAGTGGATGGAATCAGTTACATAAGCTTTTAAGTCCTCACATAAGTTAAAAAAAAAAAAAATATATATATATATATATATGTATATATGTGTATATTGTTTTTGTTTTTGTTTTGTTTTGTTTTGTTTTGTTTTGTTTTTTAGTCACTGGCAACAGATAAATTGGATCAAATAATTACAGGAGGTCTTTTTTGCTCCCTGACATTTTATAGCAAGCTAATTTATTCAAAAACCAAATAAACATTAAACCTGTTTGGCCCGGACTGTCAATCATCATGTGAGTCAATTCTCTCAGTCAGCAGGACCGGGGGAGTAATTTCTCTGTGTTTGATTGTATTGAACAGGTCCCTGCTCTTTTAAACTCACAATGCTGCAGCCCGAATGGTCTAATTGTGTTATTAGACAAACTTCAGTGACTGACATGAGGCTTTGTCCAACACCGGCTGTGAGGCAGCCACTCTGATTCACTCAGTGCATCGACGGGTGAGCCGCTGCCCCCAGTATTCACCTCTGGGCAGGCCTCTGGCTGTTATTGGAGTGTGTGGAGTGTAAGAAAAGACCAAATAACACAGATCTCTATTCTAACCAAAAAAACCTGCCCACGGGCTGATAAACTACACAACTGCACACAGAAAAAACATTTTCTGAACACAAAGATTCCCTATTAATTGGTCTTTTCTACACTAAAACTGCACAAAATAAGAGCAAATGCTGTGGGAAATATATTTACACCTCCTTTTTGCAAATATTAAAGCACAAAAGTTAAAACAAAAGATATTTCAAGCCTTCCAACCAGTTATTCTGAATTCTATACAGCTTATTCTCAACAGTTCCAATTATGAACCTGCATTGAGAGGAGAAGCTTTAATTGTCACATACTATAAATGACAGACATTTATATCTGAGCTACATGGCCTAATTAGCTTATACTTTCAGTTTCAATTCGGGTGTTCAATGGCTGTAGCTGCTCATATCTGTTAATGAAAATTCAAAGACATTATACCTCTGTTTCATTAAAACTCTTATAATTAGAAGAAATCATTCAAAGAGAACTACTGATGAAGCAAAAAAAAGATTAAAAAGGTAGCAATCAAATTCATATTTGCTAAAGTTGCTGGTCAATTAACGTTGCTTTTAATGGCTTAAGTAGTGAACATTTTGAGGGATAATAAAATTTGGCCAGAGGCAAAACATGGTCACACTCCAAGTGGAAAATTGAAGAAGCAAGTTTCATTTTTTTAGTTCCATTTATTGGAATGAGCAGTAACAACAGAGGGTGTTCGTACTAAAGTGCAAAATCATAGAGAGCTGGAAAAATACTTAGGCATTTAACTGATTAGATTCTTGTAAACATGAAATCTTGCTATTACAGGGTCTCTATCAAACATGGCATAAATGTACACTTTGACTCAAAGATGATCTGATTACATTTTAAAGGTCTTAGGTAAAAGGTCAAGATCACATAGCCTCGTGTTCTGCAATTGCTTTTAAGTGCCATATCTTTATAACAGGTTGCTTGGTTTCTTCAAATATGGCACAAATGTCCATTTAAAAGCCAGGATGATTTAAATAAATTTAGAGGTCATAGGTCAAATGCCAAGGTCACAGAGACTCATGGTGATCACTTGTTGTGATTGCCTAACTGAAAAACGCTTTGAGTGATTGTCCTAAAACTTCACAAGTATGTCTACTCTGACTGGGGGAGTTAAAATCAGTAAATTATTTCATGTTAGGTCAGAGGTCAAGGTTGCAGATTCTCATGTTCAGTCCTTTAATTCTGAGCATTAAATCTCAACAACATTTTGAGAACTGTTAAACAGATTTTCTTCAAACTTTCTAAAAAGTCTATTTTAACTTATGGATGATTTGTTTAAGTATAAGAAGATGCAGTCCCAAGGTCAAGGTAACAGAGTCTCATGTTCATCAGTCAATCAATCAATCAATCCATCAATCAATCTTTATTTGTATAGCACCAAATTCGAACAAATGTTATCACAAGATTCTTTACACAAGAGTAAGGCAAAGCAATACTTTTTATTGATCTATTTCATATCAATTTATTAACATTTTATCTTTTTCTTATTCTTATTCTTATTCTTATTCTTATTAATAGCCAGACCCAACATAAATCCACCATGAGAACAGCACTTTGCCACAACTGGCAGCAGTTACAGAGGCAGGAAAAAAACTTTTGTTTAGCAGCAGGAAATCTTTAATCTTTCTTGGCTTGTGAATGAAATGCTTCCAGACCCCTTGCTTGAGAACGTCATTTCTCCAAAACATTTGACGCAGTTTTCTCAAAACTGTGCTTAAATGCCAACTATGACTTAAAGACAAAGTGATTACATATTGGAAGTCTCAGGTCAAAGTTCAAAGTCATGGAATCTTATGTTAATCCCTTGCTTGTGAATGTCATTCTCTAAAAAAACGTTTGTAAAAGTTTTCCCAAATCTTTGCTCAAATGCCAATTATGACTTAAAGAAAAATTGACCATATTTTGAAGGTCTTAGGTTACAGGTCAAGGCTTTTGAGATTTATACTCATATCTATATTGTGAATGCCATTTCTCTAGAATACTTGTTGACTTTTCTTAAAGCATGGTACAAATGTCCAATCAGCCTCATGGATGACCTAGTTAAATTTTGGAAATCTTAGGTCGAAGACCAAAGTCATGTAGTCTGATACTCATCCCTTTCTTGTGAATGCCATATGGCAAGAATACATGACTGATTTTTCTTAAAGCGCTGCACAAATGCACTCAGACTCAGAGATGAGATTATCAGGTTTTAGACTTCAAGTGTCAAGGCCCTCGGGACTCAGCTTAAAAAAAAAATCCAATAAAACACACTACTGCAGAACTTCTCCAGCCTCTTCTCTTGCACCCCCACTGTACTTTCACTGTCTGGCACTTGTAGAGCTGGCAGAAGAAGAAAGCTGGCAGGCAGTGGTTCTAGTTTTAGTTCTAGCAGAGTTTGCAGCCAGGGCTTCAGCATATTAAACTTATAACCTTAATAATTTTGATTATTTCACTGCAGCAATGAAAGAGACACTGATGAGGCTCTGATAATGACAAAAGACAGTAAATGGGTTGAAAACAACTGAGAAAAGGGAGGAAAAGCTGATTTTGTGCATCTCTAAACTCAAACTTCATTGTTTTACTCCCTTTTTAAAAGTCTAACTCAGGGCACAAATGCACACACACTTCACTAGTGAGGAGAGCATGAGCAAAGAAAGACTGACGCTGACATGCACTAGAGGATCAGAGTTGGAATCAAACCATAGCTGCAAGAAGCCTTGGTACATGTTGTGCATGTTCTTTCTGAAGAGCCACTGGGGCACCCAGAGTGACTCTTGGCAAAAGAATTCATGGAAGATGACGGTGTTGGAAAGTCAGAATTTTAATGTTGAGGGTTTAAGATTGTGAAGCAGTCAGTGATACCGGTGCATTTCTTTGTAAGCTCTTGTTCTGCTTTTCTGCATTTTGTTTGAAATCAGACTTACACAAAAATGAGTTGTTTGTTGTGATTCAGAAATAGCTTCCGCTCATTATGGCTCAATTTCATAATTGCAAACTACCACAAGACTTTTGCTTTTCTCCCAGTAAGCAAACGTACCTACATTAGGCTGTACTCATCAATTGCTGTTGTTCTCATTACCTTCACCAAGGAGATTATGTTTTGTTTTTTTGTTTGTTTGTTAGCAAGAATACGCAAAATATACTGGACAGATTTTGCTGAAATGTTCAGGACATGTTGGGAATGGCCCAACTTAGAAATGATTCGATTTTGGTGGTGATCCAGAAAAGCATTATTAGCGAACAATCGATTTTGCTCAATAACTGTCTAACTAATAATGATATTAACATAATTCCAAGTGTTAGGTGTGAGTGTTCAGGGTCAAGGAATCATATTATGATGGTAACTTTATTATGGAACTATTGCTTATAGATGCAACAGCAATATGTGAGCTACCTTGGTGGAGGTTTGCGCTCTCCGAGTGCTTTTTAGTTGTTGTTGGTGTAATAAAATGATCCTCGCACCTTCCTTTTGACAATATAGCAGTGCACTTTTCTTTTGTCATCCTCATATGAAAACATCACCACATTATGACATGGTTCCAATCCTACCTGCCAGCTCGAATAACACAGCTAACCTCATGGTGTAAAATCATGTAAAGAACAGAATTCACAGTGCTTTATAAATGTGCTTTGGCTCAGTGTCAATAACAATGGCTAATCTTTGCATGTGATGTCAGACACCCATGTAACACATCTGTTGGTGAGCAGGTACTCTTCCCTTTACTTTATACCATGGGGAAGTCGACAGTCCTGGCTGCCATCTCTTTGGTCACACCAAATGATGAGGAGAAAAATGTACAGGAACAAGTACTGCATTAATCCTACTCAAGGATCAAATGTGAGTGATTACTCTTCGTGCTGATATTGGTGGTAATTTGATCAAAATATTACCTCCTTCGATAAAATTAATGCCTTTAAACTCTGACTAGAAGTGACTTAATAGGGATCCTGATGTTAATTACAAATAACATTAGCTGATTTGATTTAAAAACAGGGTTTTTATCTGGCTAAGTTAACTTTTGCGAAATGTTGCAAAGTGCTCATGTTAAAATTATGTGGGATCTGGATTGAAAATAGTGAAACAATATAAATTAGGGGTATGGCCTGGACCTATTCTTTTGTGTCTTGAGATAATACTTGTTATAAATTCATGCTTTACAAATTGATACTAAATGGACTGACTGACTGAATGATTGATTGATGACAGCTTGCTTGCTAACCGGCCAGTTAGCTGGCAGGCTGGCCAGACCTGGAACACAACAAAGAAGCTCTTTTAAATGCTAACATGATGTTTTTCTTGTTATCATTTTTGATGTTTTTTTAAATAAAGTTTATACAAAAAGTAACTTTAAGCCACAGAAATCTAAAAGATAACAGTTTTGTTCTATGACTTAAGTTCAGAGTGACATTGCAGGATTTATTTTAACTGTAAATGCAGCTCAAGTCAACATGACAACCGTATAAATAGAAATTCATTTACAAAAAGTTTTATATACTCATGCTGATCCAAACTAATCTTGTAGTTCAGCTGGAACCACATATTGTCTGTACTCAGGCAGATCCATCTTGCCAAGCTCCAGTCTACTACAATTGCAATCAGTGTCCTTTAGTGCAGGCAGAACTACGAGCAAGTCGACAGCAGGGAGTGGCTATTCATACAGAGATTATCATAGCTGCTAACAGCTTTAGTAGCAGTTTAATCAAATATGGACCACATTTACTAATTAAATGAAAAACAAATATCAATAGTGAAAGCATTTCTTGATAAAATTGACATATTTGCTCCACTTCTGCTGTGTTTTGACAAGAGTTCTATATGAAGTGGCTTACGTTTTGTACTTTGGCGCCTGCCTACTACAGTATCTGATTGGCCTGTAATGAATGTGATTATCAGAACTATCAGCCTATCACCTGGCAGATATGCCATTGAAAGGTTCTGCCCATTCCCAATATTTCTTTGGGCTGTTGCCCAAATGGATGAGTGAAATATGCTGAATGATCCATTTGGTGTGTCAGATTAGATCCAAATATCAACCCGAGTAAATGTCACTGTGATTATTGGCTCTTTAAGTCAGTCACTGATATGCTTGTTTTGAGTTATCACACTATTTCTCCATATACAATATTGTCTTACCTTTTTTGGGTTATATTCAGCCAAAAGCTGTCTGCCAGGTATGTTATGTACATTTCTTAACTACCCCCTAAGTAAACATCACAAACTTCTCCCTAATACTGGCTGCTTCCACAGGAAACCACAAGAAAGACAACAGTTTGTGAGGCGTCTCTGAAGATTTGCTGTGGGAGCCAAGGCTCACCTAAACTTTCATCACTGCATCAAGGCAAGTGTACATATCCTGACAGGCTGCATCACAGTATTTGTGTTGGCAGTTTTGACTGTGCAGGAAACTGGAGGCTGCTGCAAAATGCCACAAAGCTAGCATCAAAAATACACTGGCGCCAACCTCCTCCAGGTCTGTGATATCTTCATTAGCGGCTGCATAAGGAAAGCCCAGAGCATCATCAAGGACAGCAGTCATCCAGCCCACACACTATTCTCTCTCCTGCCATCTGGAGAAAGCTAGGGGAGCATTAAATCATGCTTCAGCCGTCTCCGAGACAGTTTCTTCCCACAGGTAGTCAGAATAATGAATAGCACCCACACACACAGAGAGAAACACACAACCTGACACTAAAACTTGAGCTACAGTGTGTTTACTTCTTTGTTCACTGTGTTGTTTAGGATGTAATAATCTATCAGACTTTCTTCTGTGCTCTTTTAAAACAAGGGGCAACAGTTTGTTCTATGAGAGTAATTAAACAGCACATCCTGTCTTTTTTTGGCTGTATAAGTTCTTTGTTAAACTTCAATAGAATATAAACAAAGCCTTTGTTCTATCTCTGTCACTTGTCAATACAGGAGAGAACTCGGGCAGGTGTTGCCATTGTTCTGCCATCTACAGAGTTAAAGGGACAAAAAAAAATGAAGTGTAAAATAAATTTAACACTTTATAAATTGATTTGTTTCCCAGCTTAGCAACAAAATTATTTTCATTTTTTAAACATTCAAGTTGAAGAGCAACATATGTAAGACTTTTTTGGCTTTCTCAACTTATTAATGCAATGAAAAGACAACCAAGGAAAAAGTGTATTATATAATGTTTAAATGAATATAAAAGTTAACCTTTAGGAGCACTATTAGTTTGTGAGAAAAACAGCTGGTTTTATTTCTCGGTAAAAGTAAGACTTTGAACTGAAGTACAAAACAAGTTACTTTTACGGCAGAATTGACAATTTAAAAACAAAACATCTTCCTCTTCACATAACTTGTTTCTTCTCTGGTGGATATCCTCTGCATCACACAAATACATTTTGAACTCAAGTAGCCCAGCTTGATACACTGATGATCTGACATAAACTTCTGGACAAACCCATCCCTACCACCTTTGTATTTGTTCAGTCTCTGCTGCCAGTTAAAAAATGTAAAATCATCAACATTAACCTTCAAATGGAATAATTGCTGAGCCTAGGGAGGGTTCATTTAAGTGATAATACTAACCTGAAGGCCACATGATGCTGTATTTCTCCGTCCTCACACTAACTGACCTGCTGTGTCTTTGCTGCTGCTGCTCTCTGCCAGGATAAACACCCTGACAGAGCTGCTGCTGCAGTGAGCCAGATAGAAAATGACAGAGAGTGTCTTGGGAACAGACTCACATCCTGACACTTTTCTCCTCTGACTGGCAAATATGATCATTGTGAGATCTCTCCTCCACCCCCTATTTACATACAGAGGGACGTGTTCAAAGGAAAAACTCCTGAGCCTAAATATCCACAAGCAGCTTCATTTATCCGCTCAGTCTCTGAAGGTATGATTCATTTTGTCACATAACACTGTGCACCTCCTAGGAAATATACCACGAGCATAATCTACACTGTACATTTTAATTACCTGTAGGATTGAACTATTTGACGCTCACAGTCAATTTGAATTCTTTGCAGCATTTTGGGACAATTCCTGCCTCTGACAGTGGAGGAAATGCCGGTGATAATGGTCGTGTAGGCTGGATGAATATAGTAATAATGCACTTACATTTACAAGATACAGAGCTGCGTGGCTGGCACCTTGTTCCATTACTGTGGCGTCAGCCAAAGTACCAACTTTTACAACTTTGGGACATGAAATGGAGTTGGCAAGATACATAAAATGTTCATCATCAGATAAAGGGATTAGAGATCTTGGTTGCTGCTATAAATTTGCATTAACTTTATACATAAGATGATGTTTTCCAATGTGGAAAAGATAGGAAGGAACATAGCTCCACATACAGATCTCTGGATAATGCCAGTCAGGTATTTTATATGTTCTGATGTGTGAATTTTGTTTTAAATGTTGTGACATTGGGATGTGCTGTTCATCTCTGTTATCTTGTTAATTAAGTAATTTATGATTAAAGTTGCATCACATGTAAAGTTTGGTTTGCTTTAGGGGCTTTGTTAGGATTGGTTAGCTTTCATGCGTTACTTTGTCATGGGTATCAAAGCCTGTCAAATGTTGGGTAATGTAGCCACTTGCCTCTGGCTGGTGATGCAGCTATGGTTTTTGTGTCTGCCATCTGGCCAATTGTTGCACTATGACACGGAAATACACCATGACATTTGCGTATTTACCACAGTGACAAGCACAGCACTGACTTGAAAATGTTAACCTGTTCAGATTACAAAAGGGTCAAGGTCTTACAAACGTTATTGCAAAAATATGCAGTAGGACTAAAATGTGTCATAAAATGGCTTGGAATTGCAATGGTTAAGGAGAAGAGGGAGGTTGAAGCACTTAAAAAGCATTTTCAAATACACAATCACTTAAATGTTGTGATACGGAAATGTAAAGCTGGGACCACCTAGGGCAGAGGTGTCCAAACTATGGCCCGGGGGCCAAATGCGGCCCGCTGTCCATTTTGAATTGGCCCCTGAAACAGTTGAATGAATAAAAACATTTGATTACAGAAGCAAATACCATCAATCATGCACATTTTCTGCCATATTTACTATGTCACAAGGTCTCATTAACAAAGTATATTGCAATATTCATCTTCAAGCACCAACATTCTTGCAGTTTACTCTTGTTTTGTGTCTGACAGTGAAGATAAGCCATCAGTATCTCCCATCTCTGCTGCACAGAAGGTCATTCTCACCTTGACTAGGTGTGAATCCAGTGACAGCCCGGGGTTACAGGGGCCCCTTGACAGGTGATAACCCACCCCTAAACCCTAAATCTGTAACTTAAATACACTAAAAGTGAGGTGCAGCAAGTGGCTCAGTTGTCCATGTATTCCTCTTTATGCAGTCCTCGATGTAAAAAGTTTGGACACCCCTAACCTAGAGCATTGTTTTTGAACTGATGTGATACTTTGGTAATCTGGTTTGGTTTCCATTTTCACAACTGACTAGTTGTGCACTTCTATTTCTTGAACATGTTTCATACAGTCATGGCTTCAAACTGTTTCTTCACCTCACTATACTTGTTTTTTGGAAGTATTTTGCCACAGCAGAGACAAACAATAACACTGAGGAGAGATTTGACTTAAGGCATTGTCTCAAATTTAATACAAATATTGCCATAATATCATAGTTGTGAAATTTTTAGGGGTCAATAACTGTGAGACATAATCCTGTGAAAGTCCTTTTCTCAAAATTCTATTTTCAAAGTTTATCATAAAAAAATCCTCCCCACTCATTTCATTTCTTTTTCATGCCTGACCCGAATCCAAAGTCTTGAATAATCACATCCCAATTTTAACATGTACAATATTGTTCTGGTTTTAACCAAAATTAGAGCTGTAATCTCTAACCAGTTTGCTGTTCTTTCATCAATACTTTAGTATGTTCAGTACAACTCATTATCAGTGACGCATTATGCAAAGGGGATTATGTCTTGCTGCTCAAACTGGACTTTAATCATGGCTGAACACATGCAATCATTTGAGATAAAGTTGTTATCTTTAGGTGTGCAGCTAAGCTGGATTTGTCTTTGACTGTTTCTTAAACTACAGCCTTCACCACATACACGCCACCTTCAGTGAGAAATTAGAAATAGATTATTATGCTGCAGGTTTGAGGGGTTGTCTCTAATTAAAAGTCGCCAACGCAGCCTGGATGTATCTCACTTTACGGATTCTTTGCTGGATACTAATTAATCACACAAAATGAATTTGTAAGTTATCCTCAGATGGTGCTGGTGTGTGTTAAAGTATCTCTAGAGAAGATGTTGGTTGTACCCAAGGTCATCTTTGCTTTTTGCCGCACTTCAGCATTGGCGAAATGTTATGATGTGGTATGCACATTTAAGAGCACAACAAATAAAATCTGAATATATTCTGAGAGTTAACCCTTCAGATGATGAGGGGAGGGGGAATGAATAATTCAGAAGAAAAACTGCTGGTCAACCACCACATCAATGGCTGGTAAATAATTCAGTGGGCACATCGGGTGTGGAGCTGCTCACTCCTGATTTTGATTGAGAGACAGGGACAGGGCCTGCTTAGAGATTCTTGATGAGTTTAACCACATTAAGAGGAGAGGACAGGGCCGACGAGGAGAGGAGCAGACAAATAATTCATAGGAAGGAGCTGCTGATGAGCAAGATGATGAAATCTGGAGTTTGCACTGCTCAGATTGCATGATGAATTTGTCAAGAGCTGCATTTCTGTTTTTGTGTTTTCCTGCAGCATCGGCTGTGGAATAGCAATGATACATTTCCATTTGGTTGTAGGAAAACTAGAAATACTCCCTGCACTTCAGTTAGTCAAGGTCAGCAGCAAATAAATGGAAATGGTGGAGAACATCTCTGATATGTAGATGAAAAACATGAAAATCAACATTTGCATGGACACATCATTCTTATCCTCATGAAATGCCCCGACAGGAAAGTCTTTAAAGTAATAGAATTTCACCTTTTGCCTCCATCCATATTTCAGGCTACACTTCCCCCTTTTTTCCCCTGAAGCCATTCAAACAGGCAGCCTGCCATTCATGCACGCATGCACACATACTTTAAGGTAAGTCTTATCATATTAATGAGGCGAACCACTACTATGGTGATTTATAGATGTAATATAGTATGTGAGGTTAACCCGGGTGCACACACAATCACTCATGGGGCTTACTGAATGAGTGTGTGCAGCAGTATATGTAGTTGATGTTTTTGTGGCTTATAAACTGAACTGTCATTAACCTTCAAACACTCACACAAACACTACCTCCTATGTGTTCCTCATTTATCCACAAGATGTGAACTAAAATATAAATTTATAATTATATAATTCTGCTGCTGGACTCTTAGTTTCCCTGAGGGAGTCTTCCCAAGGGATTGATAAAGTTGTATTTTATCTAATCTAATCTAATCTAATCTAATCTAATCTAACAAATCTAATGATATACTAGGGTTGCGCAATGGGACCCAAAATTGACCTCCAGTTTTATCAAACCTACTTTGAATAACAACTTTAAACCATTTTCTCTCAAATAAAATTTCTGTTCAAGGTCAAAACCTTAATTTTCTTTTTCTTGACCTTGAACACATCATATTGGCATTTTAGTTACCATTGCCTAAGCTGCATTTTTACTGAGCTGACCTTTAAAAGGCTATGTAATACCTTGACTCTAGTTTGCATGCTCAGTTTAAATGACTGCTAAAGTATCAATGTTCACAATCACTGAAGTTTTAAAACCCTGCCAGTTTACTCCAATTCACCTCTATTATCAGTCTGTCTGAGGCGTTTTGTTGGAGCTCCAAGGGTGCCTTCCCCATGTGAGCCTAATCTGTTCAGACTGGTTGGATAGTCCAATCTGAGACAGTTAGTTCAGCAGCATTTTCAGTGGCTTGACATTTGTTATACAGTATTGGTTCTGCACTGGGCTTGCCACCCAGATCCAATGGGCTGGCAGCACACCAGCATAATGGTAAGTACTAAGACGTCATAGTGGGAGGGTGCCTAGAGGAATCAGCTGTTTCAGGCAGCTGGAGCCCTTCACACGAGGGAAGGGGGAAGTCTTGATGCAGCAGAATTTTGTTATACCATGCATCTACAATGCAGAAGAGACATGTAGGACACACTGAAGGGTATATAAAAGTTGAAGATGCATAAAATTACATCTACATGTACATATCACATAATAACTGTTTAGCTATTTACCATATTTTTGTTTGGCCTGTTTCAATTTATATTTTAACACTGGACTATCAAGGATGTTGGTAAATCAGTGATAAGATAAAATAACTTGACTTGAAATATGTAGACGTGGATCGATGATGATCAAAGGTCGGTACTCTAAGCCAAAAACTACACAAGTAAATTTCAAGCATCTCAAGTGGAACTGAGGAGTCCTCCATGGTTTCTTAATTCATCTACTTGATCTTGGCTTTTGACAAGAACCATTATGAGAACATGTTTCCAGTTTAGACGTTTACTCTCCAGCCAGTTTTCATATCTTTTTACATATTCTGGTCACCCAAAATGCAAAATGATTATGAACAGTCAAAAGCAAACAGAGGGCTACACTTCTGAGCTGAAGTGCAGTTGTGTAGAGTGTAATCTAGACACTTGACCACCACTGCTCCATCTTGCTTCTGATAGCTTCAGTGGCATTTACATGTGTGAAGGTTCCAGTGATTAAGGAAAATTTAGGTAAATAGACATTTAATCCATTTCTATATAAGTCTGAGGCAGTGAAACTGATATACATTGTGCAATACACAACTAAGATCCTCAGCATTGCTGATTTTTTTTCAGCTACAACCCTAAACCACCACTACTACCCAGATCGTATCTATTGTATTAGTTGTGTTATTTGTAGTATATTTCTTAAGGCTTTGAACTTTTATATTCATGTGTGAGTTAGAGCTTTGTAAGCAGGCAAGTGGTTCTGAATGGAGGAACAAAGTGTTGCTCAGTTGGTTGACAATGTTCATCCAACTTTCCAAATAAAGATTGTCCAATAGGTTAATAGAAGTATTTGGTATTAATGATTTGGTTTGAGAGTGATCATTTCTATTCGTAATCAAGAGTGTACTGCCTATGACTTTTTATCTGTTTACCTGCTTTTTCTTTCATCCCATTTATACTCAATTTGCTTCTAAACTAATTTTTGTTCTAACTTGAAAATGAAACCTTAATTATGAGTGAAAGGCACAGTAAGTAAAATTTGGCCATCAGGGGACTCTCAAGAAAACAAACTCATTACAGATAAGTCAAGACATATGATGTGTATACTAAAAAAAACAGCTTTCCAGTTAGAAAAACTTTGCATAATTAAGGAGAAAAATGTTTGAAGAAAGGATTTCCTAATTCATATACTATTTGAACTAGCAATGCGTTTTGGGGGGCTCTGTAGTACGCTTTGAGGGAATTAGGTCCACTTTCAAAGGTGTTTTTTTTCCTTGTTAAGAGAAATTTATCTATGAAACAGAAACGTTGGTTTACTGCGTCGTGAATACACACTATAGAGTGTTGTTTTTGTCAACCAGAGCCCTAAATTCTAAAAGAGAAGTAACACTGAAGGCAGACAAAGGAAAAGCTGATCTCTATTTGACTGGTAGGCGTATATTTAGGGGGGGATGGAGTTACAGAAGGAAGTTTGGGAGACAGAATGGACAGCAGGCAGAGAATAACATTGGTCCATTACAGGTTATCAGCACAAAATATGAACGAGATGCAGAAAAGAACAGCAGTAGTAGCAGGTTCCTCTTACTTGTCCAGTAGCCATCAAGTATTACAACGTGTCCTCATGGTAACAATAAACAAACAATAGCCATTTATCCAATAAATATTAAATATTAGCTTTCTACAAAAAACTAAAAAAAAAAAAAATTATATCTATATATATATATATATATATATATATATATATATATATATATATATATATATATATATATATATATGTGTGTGTATATATATATGTATATATGTATATATATATATATATATATATATATATATATATATATATGTATATATATATATATATATATATATATATATATATATATATATATATATATATATATATATACACACATATATACACACATACATACATATACATATCCCTCTGTAGCGCCGCTTTTTCCAACAGCCACCACACTGTCACTGAATTACATGATTACCATTTCCAGGAACTCCCTGATGTGTATTCTGCTTAGCTTTATTGTTTGTATGAACAAGAGCCTTAAAAGCCACAGATGCAAGGGTTGAAAATTTATGTTGACAATTCAGGTCATACACAAGGACTGCTCTCATGTTGCACTTGAGCATCTAATGAGATGCCAATCAGAACTATTTGCAAATCAGAGCCACTTGCAAATCAAGTCCCAATGACATGATAATGCAAAGTAGACTCAGGGACTGTGAACACACAAGCTGTTAAATGAATGGAAGCAGATGTAGGATATGAAGGTCTGCTGCTCGACACACTTGTTAGATTTCACCTTGATTTATTTTTATTTATGCTCATTAAACAAGAAAATTCTGTCTGTTTTTTCTAACAGTAATAGTACAATAGAGTATACTTGAAAAAAGTCCCAGCCCTTAATTGTAATTCATAAATCTGGGTGATTTTAGGACAAATCCTTGATGCTTTTGAGTACATCTCACTGTAATATGCAGGAAACATCGAGAGAAAATACACACTGTGATAAATGATTGTGTAAATGAGAGCATTAAGTAACAATTTGAGATGCACAATAGCAAAACAAAGCTCTTCCTTTTGAGAATCAGTTTGACCCACTGATGGAGTGTAATTTGGCTTGAGTGTCCTCAAGATGTTGCCACAATTAATTCTGCTGATTTGAAATTCCTGTAAAACCCAAACAAAACCTTGGAATATGTTATGCTAAGAGCAGCACATTACACACAAGATTTGCTTGATTATCATTATGAATACTTAGAAATCAGACAATCTTTGTTATTTACTACACTGAGCCAGAGCAGTGGCTGTATTTCATTGTTTTTGTGAGCAGAAGGCAGTGTTGGCAACCACCAGAAGGATTTGGAAAACAGTGTGAAGAGAAAAGGGCAAATGTTGATTCCAGCTTTTTTTCTGAATGCAAACTTTAGAGTGCTCTCCTTTTAACAAAAACTGCCTTTTCAAAACAACTGAGAGTGACTATCACACTTTTATTAATTATTTTAAGGGGGATTTCCAATGGACTTCATTCAGCACCAAGAGTAAAGTAAATGGAAAAGGATCTGTTGTGAAATCTCAAAGCTGAAGCAAAAAATTGTCCTGAATCATCTGATGTCCTAATACATGCCAACTTCTTTTATAACAGCATAAGCCATGAAATGAAACACAACTACGCTAACTGCAAGAAATTTAGGAAAATTGGAAGTATTCTGGCACTTACAGTAAGAAAATAAAAAGGGAAAAATAAAAAAAAACCTAATTTGTTTTTCATAAATATCGCTTACACTGTGCTTTCCACACCTAACCTGAATGTGTCCAAATTAAATGTTTGACTAACAGAGACACAGAAAATGTTTATGAGATTTTGTCGATGCTTTTATTGGCCAAGTTTGTCCATGCATCCTTGCATCTATGCATTGACTTGGATTTTGTTTTATTCTGGGCATCTAAATGCCAAGATGACTAGGAGTGTGTATTGGCAAGAATATGGCCATATGATATTTGTGGCAATGCATGTGTGGCTATATATTACGATACATAGCCATATACTGCAATATATTGCAATACTATGAACAGGGCAGTGAATCGCTTTTTTTCACTTGTACTTTAAATGCATGACAAAACACCACTGCGTTTGTTTAGGAGCAATGTGTCACTCACTTAGCTTTCCTGATAAGCTATAATGCTGTTGGTCTCTGAGTTTAAGTACGGACTGAGACACTGGATTAATATGATGGACTTAATGGACTAAAGACAAAGTCTTGGAAACTGCTTCAGTTTATGGAAGAGGATGACAAAGCATCAGGAGCAGCAGACGAGCAGATTGGCATCCACAAGTAAACATGAAGTTAATCTTCAGGTGATCTGTGGTGGATATTGGTGTTTACAGGCATCAATTCCAATCAGCTGATCACATTTTGTCAAAAATAGCCAATACTGATTGGTGTCAACACAATTGGGGCACCTTTAGTAAAGACAACAACATCTATAAATGCTTTTACGTCCCAGATTCTGATCAAGCTCATCAAACTGATTAAAATCTAAAAAAAAAAGAACGCTTGCTGAAAAAACAAACCCAGACCAGTTAACACGATCACAAGTTAAACTGTAACACTGCTGAGACTTGTAGTTGGGATGTATTTGAAAATGTGGCAGTGTTTGCATAGAAATTGAAAAAAGGAGAAAAAATGACTCACGAAATGTCATGAAATATCATGAAAATTTGCTGCATGGTGTTGACAGCATCTAATTTTTGTGCTCATATGTTTTCACATGTATGAAGACGTTTCTGAAAACCTCCTGTGTTGATTTTTATTAAGAGAGGTGGTAAAAGCTCAGTTTTCAAAACTACCACATCTATGTAGCCCTGATGTAACACTGTAAAAACATTATTAGACTCCTGTGCTGCCTGCCCCCCCATGGTGGGAATTCTTCATAGCCTCTGGAACAGCATATTTTGCCTCTAGCTAATGCTGTGATGTCACAGTGATAAAGGTCAGAAACTAGTCTATAATTGAGTAAGACATCTGCCCTTTATGTGAATAATTGAATAAAATAACACAAAACAAAATCCACTGAAGAAAGAAACAAGGATGAACAGTAAATCTGTACAAAAGAGGTGACTTTTGCAATTGAAAAAAATCCCTCTGCCTGAAGGTCTCGCTCCCAGCAGATTAAATATGATCATATAATCTGGGTTGAGCCGACAATCCTAGTCTGTTTCACAGAAGTTACAGTAAATCTTGTGCAGCAGATTAATAATTTCTGAGAATCAAAGCTCTTTGAACTTTTGTGTTTGGGGTTAGAAAATGCAGAGCCACAAGAAAGCATAAGAAGCAAAAACAGAGAGAGAGGAGGAGTGAGTGTCAGAAGGATCAGGTGCTCTCAGATGGTTATGATATAGATTTATGTGTCCTGACATCCCACAGATGGTGTGAATTAGTCAGGTTGGGGGCTGCCAGCACCAGGTCAACAGAGATGACCTGGCCTTCAGCCCGCCACTTGGGAGAGCAGAGCAGCAGACATGTGAATCTGCTGCAGTGCAACAAGCAGCAGCTGTTATTAAAGCTACATGAGAGGAAGTGCTGCTGTAAAACGGCCTAATCTCATCAATCTGAGAAAAAAAAGCAGCCAAAGGAGCTGCAGCTGCACAAACATGCATAAAAGCAGGATGAAGGACAGGAAAGCGGCATTGATTTAGACAAAAATGAGCTAAATAAATTCATACATATCAAGACACAAACAGGATTTAAATAGGTTTCTGAATGTATTAGGATTGATTTGTTTCATTGCCTGGAGATGGTTTTGCATGTGAGTTCTGTTTTCTATTAGCAGGTGCTTACTGGTAATATGAAAGATGATATTTTTGCAAAGAATTATTAAAAGGAGAAAAGTACAAGGCTTTATAAGAGAGGGTGTCATTTCAAGGTAATTTGGTCGTGCCTGTGTACCTTGATGAACAAGCCCTAAGCTAACGACAGAGACTTAATGTTCCATAAAACAAAGACGCACGGAGAATTAGCAGATCGCCTGAGGAGACGCTTACCAAACCTCTGACAAAATGAGAGATGGGTAAAGACGCAGAGAGAATGAAAGTTACAAAATGGGAGTAAGGAGAGCATGAGATAAAGTTAATATGCAAAGAGAGGCTCACCTGATTGATGTGTTTCAGTTTGTCGATGATCTGATTGATCACAGGGTCGGCTCCCTTCACTTTCACCTCAGGGTTGTCGCTCTGAGCCTTGATGCCATTGCCCACCACACGCAGGGTGTAACTGTGAATCAAAGAACAGATGTCTGAACTGATTTGAATGTTTTAAAGTTTGTATCAGATTGCAAAAACAAACGGTAACCTGAAGTTCTTTCTACATGTCATTCATGGTGTAAAACTACCATTTTTTCTTCTCTTCTACATTTTAATTTGAAATTTCATCAGAACCACGTATTGTTTTTATTTTAGAATCAAATTGGATGGGAGAGGTAATCAGAGACTGTTGTGCCAGGTCACTATTAAAATAAGCTTGTTAAAAATTGTGATATACACAAATCTTAAGATCATCTAGCTCATGTTCAAAAGTGCATAACTTCAAGTTCACAGTTAAAAAAAAACATTAATTTTTGGGGTGCACCAAGCAACACCTTCATAATACCAACTGGTATTGGTATTTTACAACATAGAAAGCCTAATTAGTCACGTTTACAACAAGTTCAACTTTTAGTTGTGCATTTGTGGAATGAGCAACACAGCCAAATGTGTTGGTAGCTGCACACCAAAAAAGTGCCAAAATCCTCTCTTCCCCTGGAAGAAAGCCTACATTTCCTCGGGGAAGCAAGGGTGAGACACTGGTCTTCTTGGGGTGTTGTCTTCCTGGGATACCTACTTTGTGTACTGTCTCTGACTTCACAAGTCTCAAAGAACTTGGTCCTAAGTTTAGTATTTTAAGCTGACACCAAATAATGTTGCCACTCCATGTACGGGAACACCAGCTCCCAGTTGCAAGAGAGTTTAGCACATTTTTTAGGGGCACAACCCTCATGTTCAGATGAGTAGCACAATTCATAAATGTACGATCCTTACAAGTGCAGTGATGTAGAAGTGACTAATCGGGCTTTTCAACAATATAAAGCCCAATACCAACTGGTATTAAAGGGGAGATATAAATGACAGAAATATTGTTTACAAATTTTCTTTGTGGAGAATAGTTCTGATGTTTGGTCCATACTGCCCAAACCATCTATGGGTATCTTTCACTTTCAAGACAAGACACTGCATTATACTTCTGGCTCTGTTAAACAACAAAACAAAACAAAAACAAAACAGGAGATGTTTCAGAAAAGCAACCTGGAACTCTCACTCTGAATTAGAACTGATCTGGTTTTATGTAGATTCATTCCTTTCCGGTGAGAAAATAAGGAAATCAGTAATATTCTGAGCTCACACAGAGATGACAACATATTTCATTTGCAGGGATACCTGCAGGGTAAGAGTGTGAATTGTGATGTGTGGAAAACATGATTCACCTGTGCACACAGAGCGAGTCTGTCTGTGCTGCAGCGCTCAGCCGGCTTATCATATCAAGCTTATATCACTCTATATTACTGCCTTTATGATCGCTCTTAGCTATGAAACTATTAAACCGTGCTTTGAGTACAGTATAATCAACCATTCATTTGGGATTTGGGCCGCAGCATTTCAACGTGTGGCATTAATCCTTGTTATATAGCCGTTTATTGTTGTTATAGACTGGTAATGGGCTTCGGTTCAGCTCAAGGACTCGTCTCTCTGTTGTTTCTGTGCACTTTGTCAGCTCCAATGACTCTGACCATGGCAGCCGGTGAGTGAGCACAATCCACTCACATCTCAATCTGTGGCATATCATTTCATCAAACAAGCAGATCAAGGTGAAGTCAGGCAATACTGAAAGACCTGTACAGCTCTTTGACTAAGCTATTTATGAGTGTGTGTGTTTATCAGCTCTGAAAAATAACAGACCTCTGTGTTGACCTGGTGACACTTTCACCTATATTCATCTATATTAAAGAATTTGTAATCTATAAAATCATCATCTCAGAAGACTGATAGATGTTTTCATGTGGCAGAAAACGTAAACTAGGTTCAAGCAACACAAGGTCGGACAGAAAAAGTATGAATAAATAAAGTGCAGGAAGCATAGCTGCCTGATTTATTCAAAAGAAAAGGTGGCTGCCAGAACTCAAATGTGTTCAGGATGTCTGCCTACCTCAGATGTAATTTTGATCATTTCCTGACAATTCAAGCTTCTAAATGTGATTAATATTGAATTTGGAAGCTGCTATTCAGTGTCCCTTTCAAGTTTTATCAGCAGTTATTGTGTTATCACCACTTTTCTATTCTTATTCAACTCATTCTTCTCTCTGTGTGGCCTCTGTCCTCTTTTTGTGGCTGCTGTCTGTCTTCTGGCAGTCGTGTCTGATAAAATATTCAAGAGAACATGTAAAATCTGTCCACAATAACAGAGCACTAGTAATTTAGAGAGCAGATGCAAATGGTCGAAGTTTTGTTTATGCATTTATTTGTTGGCAACCCAGAACAAAGGAATGCTGACAAAGTGAAATTTGCCACGAAAAATTCTGTGACATTGTTTTTATTCATGTTGTTTGCTCAGTTTGTACCATGTCAGTACAATTTCTCCATAGTTTATTTGATTTACTTCAACTAAATGAGAGTTTGAAATCAAGTACAGTCGAGAACAAAAACCATTGACATATATGCATCTGCAGATGTTTTTTGCATGTGTTTTTAGTATATTCTTTGGTGTATTTTCATACTTTTGCTTTCTCTCAGTTAGTAAAATTTACTAATTTCTGCATTTTTCCCTTGCTCATCTACTGTTCACACTGTAACATTGTGAAATGGGCCACATCAACGAAGCCCGTCCCTACACTTACGTCTCGTGCTAACTAGTTGCAATTAGCATTGTGAATTAGCTCCAAGACACAGTTTATCAAGTTAAAGATCCCATATTCTTTTTAAAGTTTTATTTACCCCTTCATGTGTTTTGCATTTCTCCTCCATGCGATAGAGTACTTCTACGTACAAGACAAAAGCCCACAACATCTGAACTTTTTCCTTGTCCCCTGTTTACAGCACTAGTAACGGCCTCATACTAATGCTTTCAATAAGCACAGAAAACCTCAGACAGATCTGGTGTATTCGGGTTACTTATGATAATTTCATTAGGTAAGTAATTACACTGAAAACTGTTTAAGACGCCACTGAAGTGTCACCCTCTGACAGAAATCAAAATCTCTTTCTAATGGCATGATGATGAAGCTGTCTACAATTCTACCAAGGGTCATGGCTGAACAAGTATTTTCAACACTTGGAGTTTGTGATATAGGCTTCATGTACTCTATATAATATCTGACAGTCTCTGAATCAAGCACACAAAGCCTTTTAGAGGAATGAAATTATGTGATGCAGCTTATTGAGGTTTTGGTGTTTAGGTCTAATAAAAATCAAAGACTGATTATGGAGGGTCTTGTAATGTTTGTAAAGTGCTCCTGAGTTTGAAAAAATAACTTTGTATGCTCAAGTTAGATTGTTTGAGTAGGTAATCGAGCAATATGGTGATTTTTCTGCAGATTTGAAGAAAATCTTTTTTGGTATGTTAACATAAATAGACAAAACATTGCCAAACCACAAAGGAATAAATGATGCCTTTCTTTAGTTATCAGCATTGGACTTGTGAGCTCTGAAATGCATGAATGCATGTAGTTCATCCAAATGAATATTCTTTTTGTAGAGAGAGATCTGCCGCAAGTTAGCTTTGGTCAGGCGTATTTTTTTAATCTTCTTTGTATCATAGTTTTAAAGTATGAGTGTGTGCAGACTGTGTTCATGTAGCCCCTCTAGAGACCCCTTTGCTTTAGGCACTTCTGAATCCTTAAATTGGTTAACAAGCACTGTCCCTGGAAAATGTTTTACTGCAATTACAGAAATAACCTTCTTTAAAGTGAAGCAAACTGACGTATAGAAAACATGTGCCAGCCTTTGATCAAAAACACGCTGCTGGGTTACACTCCTTAAGTCAAAACCAAATATTAACACCTCCAACAAATTAGGTGAAAATCAGCTCATATGTGAAGCAGAATGGATGTAAAAGGGTTAAAGACACTTTGCTGTTATATTTCAGGGTAATCAGTTTACTGCACTGATGGTAAACAAGCTCTCAGGTTTCCTGCCATGCATGGGTGTTTTCCAATTAGACAAATGTTAGCTATTGCCTAGGGCCACATACCCCAAGAGCCTCAGGATGTAGTCAGTATAGGTGGGTATCAAACATGAGGTACATGTCTAAATTGTTTTCAACAATCAAGACATGTATTACGAATGTAAACAAGGTGCACAGAGTGAATAAGAAGCATAAGAGAGAGTTTGATTTTCCAAAAAGGGACCCCGAAGAGAACAATCGACTACGTGGGGGAAGGTGGTGTCATGATTTTTGCACTCTACTGTTTTTGGTACAGGCAGTTCAGTGCAGGCTTGCACCGCATGATTATGCAGAGATATATGTGGATTGGTGCTGAACTATACTACAAATCAGCTTCAAATAATTGCAAATATTTGTTCTTTCTTTTAGCCCCATTCCACTATCATTACCGTTCATAATATCAGACTCAGAATGATCAATACATCAGAATATCAAGTGCTATTTCCTTCATCAACCATCAACACAAATAACATCATTTAACACAAATCCTCATTTGTACATTTGTAAACTCATCCCAGTAGCAGTTCAATTATGTGCTAATATATTAAACACCATCAACACTGTCCACCCTACAATCATTATAGCTGCTAATGTTAATATTAGAATGATGTCTCTATCCATGGTTGTTACTGCTAATCCCATCATAGTGACTACCTTTACAACCATATAGAGAGG
Source organism: Cetoscarus ocellatus (assembly GCA_037902135.1). Classification (NCBI taxonomy): domain Eukaryota; kingdom Metazoa; phylum Chordata; class Actinopteri; order Labriformes; family Labridae; genus Cetoscarus; species Cetoscarus ocellatus. The sequence goes on along the minus strand of JBAMNC010000385.1, from coordinate 741,976 downwards.
AGGACCCTAACACCAAGAGAGACATAAGGGGGCTTCCCATTAGATAACTTTGTTCATCCTCAGTTTCTCTCTCCTCCATCGACCTGGAAGTCATCCTCCCTCCACCATGATGAAGGATCATTTAGTTCCCAAAAATTCACCTGGAGGGGGCAAGGATGGAGGAGAGAGGGGGCCTCTGGAGGAGTTCAAAGTGAGGATACACCATTGTTTCCAGCAAGAAAGATGCAACCAAAGATGTAACCTGATTGGTTTGGAGGTGCAACATTGGACAAAATGCCACTCCTTCACCCTGATCACTTCTTTTGTAAACAAGTTTATCTGACAGTGTGAACTAATACACTTTAAACTTTATGCAGGATGATTTATTTCTGAACAAACCGCTGTTTTATGTGATGCCACATTATTGTGACATCATGTTTGTTGACTTCTTGATGTCACAGGGTGTACGTGTAGTGGGGTGTTTGAGGACCAATCAGGTGAGCAGCTCATCATCAACACCTGACTCTGCTCAGACTGATGAAGTGAAGAATTTTTCATTTGGTATTTTTGGGCCTCATCTGTCCTCAGGTCTGGGTATTTCTCATTACATCCTTATGTCCTTACTTCTTCCTTCACTTGCATTGTTTACTAGCATCTTAGCTCCTCCCTGTGAGGAACTGAAAGAGAGAACAGAAATACCAAATGAGATATCCTTCACTTCATCGGTCTGAGCAGAGTCAGGTGTTGATGATGATATGCCCAGCTGAATGGCTGTAAGACACCCCGCGGCACAAACACTGTCCGACAGGAGCAGTAGCCAGCCTGTAGCCATATATTTAATTTTTATTTTCAGTTATATTTATATCTTTGTTTATACAGCATCTATATTTTTTTATATATCTTTTCGTCTGTTATACTAAACAGCTTCTGGAATCCTAATTTCCTTGAGGGAGTTTTCCAAAGGGATTAATAAAGTTCTATCTAATCTAATCACACTACACAAACAGCCTGTGATAAAAAAATAATGGACAAACATGATGCTAATACGGCTTCACATAAAACAGCAGTTTGCTCAGAAATACATCCTCTTCTATGAAGTTTAAAGTGTATTAGATCAACACTGTCAGAAAAACCTGGATGAAAAAGTAATGATCAGAGTGAGGGAGTTTGCCTAATGCCTCACCTCCAAACCAATCACAGTGCATCAAGAGGGAAAAACTTTCTCATCGGTGTGTCTTTTCTCTGAGCTACTCCAGAACCATCCTCTCTCCTCCATCCTCACCTCCTTCAGGCGGTTTTTGGGAATTGGAAGATCTTTTATCATGGCAGAGAGAGAATGACTTCCAGGAGGAGAGAAAAACAAGAATGGACAACATTATGTAATGAGAAGTACCCTCTGTCTTGCCTCTCTCTTTCAATTTCTCACTAGGAGGAGTTGAGATGCAAGGAAATGACGAGAGTAAAGGTAGTACGATAGTCAAAGTTATGAAATGAGAAACACCCTTAATATTGCTCACAGACAACTGTACATTGACAAACATTTGAGTCCACCACTCATCAATACAGTACTTCATACTGACGTCTATTTCTCCACCTGAAAAACAAAAGCACAGGCTACAGAATTATTCTCAACGGATGCAGCGTGGAAAGTGAGAGTGTGATGCAACTTGTGTTTAGTAACGACACAATGTTAGTATGCAATGTGATAACAAGTTACTATTAATATTATAACATAACAAGTGACTGTTAAAAGTAGTGCTACCCAACACTCGAACGTGGACTGATTTCCTCTGAGGCTCAAAATGAGAAAAAACACCCCTGCTACCATAACATTATTTCTGTGAACGTCCTATCTTCTTCTGTAAATACAACTGACCCGATCAACCAAAGCGTGGGGGTAAAAGTCAAGGTCCTGCTGGTTCTCTGCAGGCTGATGTGTTGGGACAAAAGTACACCTGAACCGAATATACAGAGGCCCTGATCTCTCAGCCCCCAGCTCTGTTTTAATCCCCAGACACACCTGCAGAGATGGAGATTGTATGTGTAAGGACTGGAATGAAGACAATCCCCTTAGGGCCTTGTGCTACTATAAAAGTGTTAAGGGTCTACTTGCTCTCAAAATAAACCTGAGAATCAATCGTAAAGGCAGGTTACTGTTCTGTCCCGCACTTGTAGCCTTTGATAATCTAATAGATTATTTATAGTTATCGCGAGGCGCCATCCTGTGTAATAAATAGTGTAAAATCCACTTCTTCATGACCTTTCCTGCAGTCTTCTCCCGCCTTTCTGCACACTGTGATTAATAGCAGATTGAAGAGATTATATCAGAGCCATCTGTGCACTGTTCAACACAATGAAAATGTGCACAGGCGAACATCCTTCAAAAACTGATATCAAAAGCCGCTTTTTACTTTGTAACCTAGAGAAGCACATGCATTGAGTTGAACCTGAAGGAATATATAGAATATGAGAATTCATGCACACACATACACACACATGCAGCAGCTAGGATTGCATTCAGTAAGTGTTGTATTTCATTATGCCACAGGGATCCATAGCCTGAAACACATAAAATCTTTTTGTATCACACTGCAGGGCTGCAACGCAAAGACTCTCAAGGGGTTGCAACAGCAGAAAAATAAGGGTCTGCTCCTTAAAAGGTGTCGCGGCGGGAAAACATTGATCATAGTCATCATCTATTCCTCAGTGTGAGTAAAAGGCATACAGTAGCGTCAAGCAGAGCCCTACAAGAGGATATCAAAGAGCAGAGTGATTGCCTGTGTGTCTGAGGATCGGCAGCAGGATCTTATAATCCATATCCTGCTCCCCAAAGGGACACTTGGTTTGCATCTCATCTCTGCTCACACTGCTGTTCAGCCCCAGATTGAAAATTTCAATCATTTTATTCTTGGCTCTTATCTCTATCTCATTCAACTATATTTGTCTGAAAGTGCAAAACCTTCACGTCTGGAACAAAGAAATGTGAAGCCCTCATTGCCTTGTTTCTTGACTCCAGCACAGAGTAAGATTGGTATGTCAAAATAATTTACTCTGATAAGCATGAATCTCCTCCAGACATCCTCAACTCAGCGTACTGTAACACTGAGACCCCACACAAAATATAGATGCAAGCTGCGGAGAAGGAATTGATGCTTTCTATTTCTACTGTTTTTTTCTGAAGTGCATCATCTAAACAGCAATCCTTTGATTAGACCTGGGATGATGATGTCTGAGAACTGGGCACCAATTTTACTTTCATGCAACAGAAGGCATCTTATAAAAACTCATCCTAAAAGACACAGTCAAATGAAGACAACATAATGGCAGCACAGTGAAATAACAAAAAAAAACACAACTAAGTATAAACAGAGAAGTATACCATAGACAATACAATATGAAGAGTCATGATGGCGTATAAAAGGAGCATCCTGGCAAGGCTCAGTCGCTCACAGGCAAAGGAGCAATGGTCACCATGTTGTGAACAACTGCATGAGCCAACAGTTCAGCTCTTCAAGGACAATGTTTCTCAACATGCAATTGTAAGGAGTTTAGGGTTTCATCATCTACACTCCATATCATCAAATGATAAAGTGTATCCAGATAAATCTCTGCATAAACAACACAACCAAGAAATTAACACTGAATGTCTGTGACCTTCGATCCCTCAGACAGCGCAGCATTAACAACTGACACCATTCTTTGAAGGATATTGCCACAAAGGCCCACAAACACTTCAAAAAACCATTGCCAAAGAACACAGTTTGTCACTACATCAAAAAGGGAAACTTAAAACTCTACCAAGCAAAGTGAAAGCCATATATCAACAACACCCATGGCTTCTCTGGGCCCAAGCTCATCTGAGATTGACTGATGCAAAGTGGAAAAGTGTGCTATGGTATGAAGAGTCCACATTTCACTTTTTTTGGGGAAATCAGGGACATTGTGTCCTCTGGGCTAGAGAGAAAAAAGGACAATCCAAATTGTTATGACCTCAAAGTTCTAAATACAGCATCTGTGATGTTGTGTGGGTATGTTAGTGCCCATGGCATGGGTAACCTGCAACATATGCTGTCAACCAAGCAACATGTTTTTCAGGGACTTTCAGCAGGACTATGCCAAGCCATGTGCATGTGCTACAAATGTGTGGATTTGTAGCCATTCATGCAGTCTTATTGATCTCCATTATTATTCCCTTTAAGCTGTTTTTGACCTCTAACAACCCCTGAGGGAAGAGGGTTTTTTTTCTTTTAAGATCTTATATATTTTCAACAGCTAATTTCTTACTGTGCCTCAATATTGTGCGCTTTTAGAACCTCTTTCACGCCAATTCATGACCTAAAATTGCAATTTGGTGCACATGCATTACTTTGTTTTAGGCATGAGTAAGAATGCTGTAGAGCTGAGATGCTTTCAAAATTAAACAGTTTTAATTGTTTATCTTTATCTATTTGCATTATTGTTGTTGTTGTCATTGCCTTTTAAGTGAAGTTTTGTCAACTTTCCACAGCGGTGGTCCGCCATGATCCCCCTCTTGAAACTTTGCGAACATGCAGTCACACATGACGTAATGCTACGGTGACACAGCAGGTCCTTTAAGATACATAGAGATGGAGCCACTTCAATTTTCCACACTTTCCTTGACTGAGTCATGGCTGAACCGTGGCAAGTGATGGGACCTGCTCTCAGTGGGCTTCAACATTTGCCTACTGTATGCGTTCTTAAGAAGAAAGGGCCATCTCATAGGGAAATACCCTGCGGTTGCATGAATGAGCATGCTTAAGGTGGAATTAAGGCAAAACTCCCAATGGCTGGAAGTTGGCTGATGATTGGCTGGAACTCAAGAGGCTGTTGGCTAGAACAGGAGCACCTGCATCTGAAAACTTTTATGGACAGTGGTGTTCTCTCTGAGATTTAATCATTAAAAAGATATATGCACCTTTTATGAACCCAAAAGTGGAACCAAAACTCAAGTCCTTTATCCATTTTTTGATTTAAAAACTTGGAACTCCATAACCAAGCCTTCACAGGGGCTTCTGATGGGCCCTAAATTTATTCTGCAGCTGGATAACAACCAAAAACATACACCTAATGTCATAAGAAACTATCTTCAGAGTAAAGAAGAACAAGGAATCCTGGAAATGATGGTATGGTCCCCACAGAACACTGATCTGAGCATCATCCTGTGTCTGAAGTCACTTGCAGCCAGCCTACATCAATGCATACAGGATCTGTGGTTAGTTCTACAAGACATTTGGAACAATTTACCTGCCACATCCCTTTAAAACCTGTGTGTAAGCTTACCAAGGCTTTAAAAGGCAAAAGGTGATCACACCGAATATTGATTTGATTTAGACTTGTCTTCTGTTCATTCACTTTGCATGTGTTAACTGATAAAGCTGAGCTAATAACGCCTTTTTTTGTGGAGTGTGCTTTTTTTTTTACACCTGTCTAAAACTTTTGCACAGTTCTCTATAAAAATGCAAAAATCAAAACAAGTTCAATGCAATAGTTCTATCTGATAAATTTCAGCTGTATGCAGTGTCGTATTTTCACACATGTTAGCATTTTCTATGCTTGTATGTGTTGTTAAACTAGTGGAGCCATCACTCCATTCTTTCATATTACATGTTAAGTGTAGTATGTCTGTGCGTTGTCAAGATGTCTGTTATCTACAGCAGTACAACAAAACATACTGATAAAAGAGCGTTATTGTCTGTTTGTGGTCAGAGTTTCTTGATTTACTCTTGAACATGCCCGACATGATTTAACAGGCAGACCACAGACTGCTCTTCCTGTTTTAGATCTATTAGTATGCCTCTGCAGCCTTTGAAGGATCAATCATGAGTTGCTGCTGAGCATGCCTGTTAATTGTTGGCAGTCACACCATCTGTCTTTTTATTGTGAGTTCACATGTGGAATCAGTGTGGTAATAAATAAAACTGCTGACTTTAAAAGAAGCTGTGGGTGTCTCTGTTAAATTCTTTCTCTGTCTAATGTGTGAAGCTTTGTAGCCTGGAGAAACTGTTAAGAATGATAAAAGCAGAAACAATTATGCCCTTTCAAGTCATAATCACAAATCAATGCCTGGGTTTTCAAACAAGCTGATTTGGGCTTTGTTTTTTCTGGTGATTTAAAAAGAAAACAAAAAGACAGTTGGCTGTATAATGTGGAAACGTATTTTCCCTAAGAGCTCTTTCATCAAAATGTAATACAGAGAGGAGTTCAGCGGCTCGGGAGATGAAGGAGGCAGAGCGTGTACACTCTTCATGGCTGGCTGAGTGAGAAACAAAGCAGGCCTGCGGTTAGTGGGCTAGAAGGCGATACCTGCCTTCAAGTTGTCACTGAGGAAACAAAAAGTCCTCATGGCTCATCGCCGAGCACCGAGAGGAGCTGGGAGAGGCAGCCACTTCAAAGCAGCCTGTTCACTCGGGCTCGAAAGGAGGTAAAATACTTGAGGCAAGACAAAGGAACATATGCAGTTTAATGTGTAAAATCAACAAGAGGGCCACGCTTCAAACAGCCATCTGTTTGGTACAATAACACACACTTAATACAGCAATGAGGATATTAACTTTGCAGCATTATCATTAAATAATACATCACGATCTTCATAACTCCAGTAGCAAATAAATAAGCATTACTATTTAACTTAATTTAGGCTGGCAGCACATTAGACAGTTTTGAGCTTGTTTCACACCCCAACAATCTGGTGTAGGGACCAGTCATTTTTTGTCCATACTTTTCTCAAGTGTGTGGTACAAACATAAGGTATTTAAAAATGGACTAAAATGTATGTGGTGGTAGCTCATCATGGTCATGGTCAAGTCAACAACTGATTATACTGTCATTTTAAACATCTGCATCAGCCCAGATTTTCTCAGACCGTGCATCTCTACCCACAATAGCCGATGAGTGCAGTAGGACAAGGAAAAATTACCAACCAGATCTTGCATATATTTACAGCTCATGAGAATTGTTGCAAACATAAATGTATACTGTATATTGTCTTCTCCCTTAGGATGGGAATTTATAAGGCTTTCAACCACTTCTGACCCTTCTAAGTGGAAGGAATTGGGAAGGGAATTGATAAGTAAAAAGACTAATAATATTGATTCCTTGAGGGAGCTTTTATTGGCCCAGGTTTGTTTCCGGCCTGCATCCATTCAGGGGTTAGATCATTTTACAGCAGATCTAACCCCTGGCCCCGATCCGCCTATCTATCTCTGTATCTTCGCTGCTGGTAAAGTCAAAAAGGCCAAAAAAGAACTTGAGAAACATTTTTTGTTTTTATTTATTCTCTGGCACCATTTCCAGCTTTGGTGCATAGATCTGGGAAGCCCTGTTTGGCTCTCTCTAAGTTGTCCATTTCTGCTCCTCTCCAAAAAGACATGGACAAAGGGGCTCCAAGATAGCAAAGAAAATGTGCCTACTAGTGTCACAAACCACCTGCCAGTGGGTTGCGGCAGTGAAATACCTCCTATGAATAAATAATTAGTCATGCATTGTCAAAGGAACAGAGCATAGACTTGATGTGAAGATGAATCAGAGCAGCACATTAGATTGTTATAAAACAGAAGTTGAAAAGTTCCTTGAACAGAGTGTTGTTTTAAGGAAATATAGATTGCTTTCTCAATTAAAGTTATTACGGTAATTTGTTGGTCTGTTAATGGCATTTTCCATTATGTGTTTGCCTCAAGCTAATAAATGCCAGTGGTCCAAATGTGAGAAATTATGATCCTCTATAATGTGGGGGAAGGGTCATTATTTGGTCTCCTGTATTGATGGAATAAGTCAAAATTTGAAAATAGTTCAGCTTGTGGACAACTTTGAAACAAGAAAGTTCCTTACATGTTTACTGTTAGTATTGGAGCAAACGCTCTGAATCAGATATATTTAGTGACTGGCAAGACTGTCACAGGCTATAATAAGGTCATTTTAAATTGAATTACACCCTCAAAAGGCAAATGCTGTTTTCCTTCACCGAATTCAAGCCATTGACCCTGCCCTCCATTTACACTTCTCAGGGTACTCAAATTAAGTCTGTCCTGAGCCACTGATATCTTGGCATTTAAATAGACGAATCCCTTTCTTTTACCCCACATATTCAGCACTTAGTAAAAAGGTCAAAGCTGAAACTGGGTTTTTACTTCAGGATTAAATTTTTTACTTTCTTTTGAACCCAGGAAATGGGCAGTTGTGGCCACAATTATGCTAGTGCTTTAATATCCTTTTTGTTTCATACATGAATGTCTCATCCTAGACCTTACATGCTCTGGGTGATGTGTATCATGTCACTCTGAGGTTCATCACTAACTTTTTGCCTGTTGTAGGATGTTATTCTCTGTCTATACAAAGACTTAAAAATTGGCACCTTCTTTTTAATAAAGCCATTTTAGGTCTGCTCCTATAATACCTTCAACTTTCATCAGTCAAAAGAGTACAGGATCTTATAACCCTCAGTTCCAGGATCTCCTCTTGCTGTCAGTTCCAAAGGTCAGAACAGAGCGGGGGAGAAATGCTTTTAAAGTTGCTGCTCCTTTTACTTGGAATGAGCCGCAAAAAGAGCAGCAATTCAATGAGCTGGTGTCATTGGACACTTTTAAAAGGATGTTAAATGACTTGGAAGCAGAGGCATCTGGCTGCAGATGTTTTGACGGATGCACTTTTTTATCATAGTCTGTGTCCACAGTAAATTATTTATTGTTTGTTTTTTATTGTATTTCAGGTTTTATGCATTTTTGTATGTTTGGCTGTTTGTTGTTGTAAGTAGTGTAAGAGATTTTTAATGCCAAGTTTTTTTTCTCCTAGTCAAATGAAATAAATAAAAAAATAATTATCAGAATTACAAGTTTTGCAGGTTTGTGTAAGTAGAACTGTATATCTTCACTGATAGCAGTGACAGAGAGGATAATGCAACAGCAGAGTACAAAGCCTCAGGCAAAGATTGAGCTCCAAACATCACTACTGCCATGTTTGTTCCAATTACTAGGAAGCTCTGAGCCTTGAAGTCGTATTGACTAGTGCCAGGAGGACACCATGGAATTAGCCAGACAGAGCTATTTGAGCAAGGTGGCAGCTGTAATTAATATGGTCTGCTAGTCGACATGTAATGGGCACTTTGTGTCAGAAGTCTGTGCTTACATTGTTTGGAGAAGAGATTAATTACAGATTCATAAAAATGACATTTTGCAGGACAGAGAAAGACAAAAGAATATGTTTTAGTGCACTTGTCAGCATGGTGGTAAAAACAGTTTTTAAAATTTTTAGAGGAAAGACAGCTGACGTTAGAATTAAAGAAGATAGTCTAAAGGAGAAAGTAAAAAACAAAAAGTTTGCCACTTGATGCTCATTGCCTCCTGCTGGCATAATCAAAATGAGTCAACATTGCAGTACTGCATTATTTATATGAAAATGTTTATTTTCCACCTATAAAAGGTGTGGGGAGTAGAACTTCAAATGTTATTTATCTAATTTCTCATTCGAAATTTTACACGTGTCCCAGATTTCACAGGACATAGTTTCATGGTTTCCTGCCACTCAGATATTCAGTTTTGGCATGCCTATAAACCCCTCTTTTTTGCCTTATTTAGAACAGGCAGTTTTAAATTCTCATAAGCTTTGTCCTTATATGCCATTCCCAGGAAGTGACTATGGCTTAGGCTCTAGTGTTTACTGTGGCCTCTGTGATAGCAGGTGAACACAAAAGAACTGAATACGACTGTTGGGGCAGAATGGGGGGAACTAGCAACCCTCTCTTTATTCCACTTCCAAGGTAGTATCAGGGACAGATTAAACATAATAGGGGAGCATGCAGAGTCAGTCGATGATCACTGTACTGTGTGTGCATGTCTGAGTGTGTCTTAGTTAAGCACTAGTGCTGTGCCATGCTCTCCTAGCCTTGCAATGCAGCTGGATCTGCCTGATTTAATGTCTGTAATCAGGCAGATCCATCTTGCCAAGCTCCAATCTATAACAGTAGCAGCACAGCTAAATTGGTGTTCTTTGACACAGGAATAAGTGGGAGCTATGTGCGAAATCACAAAAGGAAGTGACTGTTAGTACAGAGATTAGCATTGATGCTAACAGCTCAGTAACATTTTTATCAGATCTGGAACACAATTTTTCATTAAATGAAGAACAAATAACAACACTACAAACTTCTCCCTATGGAAAGGGTATTTTCACTCCACTCACTTGTTTTAGTGTGAGTTTGTTTTGCAGAGTGGCTTGCATTTTAAACTTTACACCATGGCAGTAGTGCTTGCCTACTACATTATCTGATTGGCCTGTGATGAATGGTACTAACAGATTGATCACCCAATCGCCAGCTGGATAGGCTACAGCATTCTGGACATTCCCAAGCACTTTTCAGGGGCTGTTTCCCAGATAGACTAGTAAAAGATATTGAAAAGTCCATCTGGTGTGTCAGTTTAATGCTCTCTTGCACTTCTGCAAAGCCATGTTGCTGTGAACTTTCAAAAATAGCACAGCATAGCAGAACAGATATGGAAGTCTTCAGGGATAGTGACGACGGCTGAGTTTGATTACAGCCTTTATTCAGAAATGCAATGGAAGAAGCGCGACTGACTACACAAAGCTCAAACTCTAGCACAAAGCACAAATCTGGGATGTATATCAAAATATTTTTAATCTCACTCAGCTACGTGTTTACCTGAACAGTCAGGCACATTTTACAAAAAATGCTGATGCAGCAACAACCAACCTATCTATCTCAAACTCTGTTTAAATCTCACTGTTGAACAAAACCCTGAGATACTTGAACTCCATTTGGGGAATAGATTTACTTTGCAGGAGTCATCCACCCTTTTCCAGCTGAGAACTGTGACCTTGGACTTCAAGGTGCTGACACTCATCCCAACCATTACACTTTGCTGTAAACTATCACAAAACCTGCTGAAAGTTGAAGTCTGAAGAAAGAGCCAACAAAAACACTTTGCCTGCAGCAATGACCTAGGACCCCATATTCCAAGAGATCAAAATTCTTATCCATGTCCATCCCCCAGAGGCATTGTGAGTAGCTCTAATACTTGTCATTAGCCCTATTCACAAAACTGTTTCAGGCTGTAATATTGTGAGCAAACAAATTGGGGGACAGGTTGACCCCTATTTGTCCTGTCTCCAAAGGTAGTATCAGAGGTGTAATATTAGTAATTATTAGAATTAGCATTAAAAGGGAAGCACATAAACCCAGTGTGTGTGCGAGTGTGTGTATGTGTGTGCATGTGTGTGTTGTGTGTATCTGGTTTAGTGCATTTGTGAAACATGTGCCATATCAGGCCCTCTCTCCTGCTCCTAAACTGCCATACTGCAAAGTAAATTCATACAAATATCATGTCCTTGTAGAATTAATGTGAATGCCTTCAGATGTGATGATGGGAGCTTTGTTGCAGTGCTTCTGCATAAATGCACTGTGAATAGCGATATTTACTTTTTTTATTTTTGATTCCTTGGAACCTTTACAAGCAAGCCAGGCAAGCATGAGTATGAATCTCAGATATAAGTCTGCATGAGGATCCTCTTCCTTTGTGTCAAACTTTTAAACCACTGAATGGACGTGATAAAAGTTGTCCTTTTCAGTCTTCACTTATACAGAACTCCAAGTGTTTGTGTCTGTAAAGATTTGTCCTTTGAAAAGACTTTCTGTTTTTACAAGACTTCTTGTTGTAACCTCTGGGCAGAGGTGTGTGTCCCATTCTCAACAATCTTCTAGGAGTTTGTCTAACTATGGGCTCTAAAAAATAGTCCTAGAGTTTGGTTGATTGAGGGCAGGCCACAAAAAAAAAAAAAAAAAAAAAAAAAACAGGAGATGGTTTTTATAAGCATCCAGACAAAAATGTAGCCTTGAAGACAACAAAGATGATACAAGCAATAAGAAATGGTGCTTTATAAAGCTTCAGAACTTTGATTTCCTTGGTGGGAATAACAACCCTTACTAATCTGCTGGTCGAAATTTCAAAGGTAAAATCATCTTTGAAAAGCTGGGTTTTGGTCTTTTCAATGATGATCTGGTCCTTTGTTTAAATAGGTGTCATTATTTAAGATGTCATACTAAGCTTTTTCAAGTTTTATTCGCCCTTTGTTGTGTTTTAAATGTCCCCTTTGCGTTATTGAGTGTTTTGATGTCCAAAACAGCCAAGTCCTCAGTATTTAGACTTTTCCCTCTCCCCCCTGTGAACAGCACCGGTATTTGCCTGAACAGCTGATCCCCCATGCCCTCAATATACCTACCACTGTGACATCATATCAGTTTTGCAACAGTAGTTTAAGCCCACTGGCACAGAGTAACCCTCAGTGCAGGATACAGACTGTGAAATGAATGCAGAGCATAGACTGTAAAAGAACTGAAAAAAGCCATGTGACATCAGCTGTTTGAATATCATAGGAGCCTTTGGAACGCTTTTAATGCTCTCTAATGGACGCTGCACATGTCATCTCAATTAAACTTTAGCTCCATCTCCTCACAAACAGAGAGGCTGTGTTGCGGCAGGGCTTAAGGCAATCTGACCAAAACCAGAAATCCTCAATAAATCCTAAAATAATGAAAAACAGGCACAATATAAAAAAAAAAATAACCCCGGGCCCACCATCAACCAGGCTTTAAAGATGTGTATTATTTACGTAAAAAAAAAGTATTTTCCCCCAACACACAATCATTTGGGTATCAGGTTTATGCAGTCAGCATCAAGTGGACTCTTGGGGTACTATATATTTTTGGCACTTTTGCATGAGCCTCCATTTCCCGTCAGGCTATGAATTCATAATATCTAATAATATCTGTACTGGTTGTACGCACGAAACACAAGGGCAGCGTTTTCAGAAACATGTTTTCCAGCACTTAAAAAACAGTTTCAAAATGCCTATACAATTAAAGGGTGCGGATACGCCTCAATTTGTCTCCATGTGGTCGGCCCCTAAGTCTGTCCATGGACACAGATCACTGGGTTACACTGTTTATGCCTCTGATGTCAGATGTACTGTATGTGCCCACTTCATCTTTCTCATTATGATGCAACAGCTTTAAAAGGGGGCCTGAATGCATTTGTTTATTCATTTGGGGCTTTCTTCGTGCACAGTGCTTGGGGATATTACAACACACTCTTTAAAAAGCACGGAGCCTAAAGTTGCACAGCATGAGGGGTCTCAGCAGGAGCTTGTTGAATAGGCAATATGCAAAAGCTACTGGGGTCAAATCAATACAAGAATATATTGTGTGTTCCAACAAGCTCACAGTAGCAAACAATAAAATGCCATCTGTTCATTTTGGAGTGAATTGGTGGTGATATCAAAGTCAAATGTTTTAGTTAAATGCCTGCATGAATGGAAAAAAGCTCAATTTTCTTAGGTTGAATTATCATTAACTTTGGTGTTTTGACTTTGTTGTGTTCACATTCAGGCCCACAAACCTCACTTTAACAATCTGTCCGAAATGTAGACTTTGGTTATGATTCTTTCATGCCGCCAATACCAAATATAATATCAAGTTGAGTTGAATATACCAAATTTTACATTCTTACTTTGCATTTTTGTGCTTGCAAGAAATCCTCAGATGCATGCCAGATCAGATTTTTAAGACTAAAGCAGCAGCACACTAAAAGTACTAAACCACCCCAAAATGGTAAGACTGTCTAATGGCAAAGCTCACCATACAGCCATCAATCATGAAAATATAGCAAGCTGGACATAAGATGGACACATGACTGTCTGGGAGTGAAGTCAAATACTTAGAATTTCAGAATGAATGATCTGAGAATAAAGCTCATTCATTTCTAATTTTATGACTTCAGGCCTCAATATTTTGTGAAGAAGGGCTTTTTTAAATGCTGGTTGGAGCCAAGGTATGTGCCATCTCTCAGCATTACTTCCCCAACATAGTTGCAAAGAAGCTCCTCAGAGCAGTGAAGCTTAAAGTTGAAGAGAGGCTGAGCTAAACAGAGTGAGTTGTATTAACTTGCTACACGTGGACATCATTCTGTGAGTTTTACTCCTGTTTTTAATACAATTTATGTTACATGTCAATATACTGAGATTTGTTTCTCATCCAAGTTTGAGGTACAGGGTAATTTTTTTCCTTTTTTGATGTAAATGCAGACAATAAAAGGTTAAAAATCAGAACATACCCTGATGTTAAGAATTGCAACATTCAGCATATCGTAAAATATTAAGAATCACAACGAAATCAAACAAGGACCCCCCCCCAATTGGATGGACAGATAAATGCATGGATGACCAAAGAGGTGGAAAAATGGATGGCTTCCTGGATGGATGACCATACAGACAGAGAGACGGAAGCATAGATGGATAGATGGATGGAGGGTTGAATAAATCATAAATATTAGGAATGGCAATAAAATCGAATCTGGACTTAAATATTGTATCTGCAAATGGACTGATGGATGGATGACCATACATACAGACAGAGATGGAAGCATGGATGGATGGTTGGGTGGATCACCTGATGAAAGCATGGGTGGTTCCCCAAACTAACATAATAATAAGTTCTGCTCTTCTCTATGTTGACCTGAGGGGTGTTCCACATTTCATTTGTGAGTTAAAAGTGTGCTCGGATTTGCTAGAAGATGTGACTTCAATACAGCAGTTCCACCAGCGATCTCTCATTTAGCATATCTTAGCACCATATTATCTAGTACAATTCAGCTTTACTTTAATGCAAGAGGAGACAGATGCATGTTTTCTGTATTGATAAAGTTAATAATTCAAACATCAGAAAAACTGCACATTCATAGAATCCTTCAACAACGGTAATAAATTTACATAAATAAATGCCAGCATATGGAGCCGCACCTCTCTTGGCACTGACACCATAAATGGCTCTGATCTCTTATTCACAGGAATCCATTATTAGAGCTGTAAAGAGCATGTTATACTGGACCGATAATTTCCTCACCAGGCTAAGTGGCTCTATGTGCATATGAGCTACTGCATCATGCATGCTGTTAATGCCAAATAGATTTTAGAAGTCCTCAAATGGCAATGGAACTTTTATAACATCTCTTAAATATTTGAGTTTTATGGACGGTAATAAGGACAAATGTAAAAGTTGGCTATCTAGGAGCTAGAATGGCCCCATGAAAGCAGATGGTGACCAAAAGAGGGTTTTTTCCATGATGTTAATGCCTCTAAAGGGCAATAATATTCAGGATTAAACAGATGTGGTAAGAGCAGGGCAGACAATAAAAGGCTCATCACAGCTTTTATGATATCGGTGATAAACATGCTACGTTCAAAATAATGTTCTGCTGTTTTTTTTTTCCCTTGCAATGCATGGTAATTAACAAATACTGGAATCTGAATGTTAAATAGATAAATAAGTATTCTGCAGTATCTCACACACAGATTTCTTGGTCTCACTCCAGTGCAGATTATCTAAATTATCACTGACAAACTACTTTTTTTTCATCTTTCTGGAATAACTCTTTGCAGGCGTAATTGTCTTAGCTGTCCTCGTCCTCAGACTGAGCATGTCCAAATTTGTACACCTGCATCATGAAGATGCAGCTTAAAAAGTGTTGAGAGGGTGATTATGAATTTATGAGAAGTTCTGTAAACACGCATAAACAACTCAACTCGCCCGGAGGAACGGCTTTATTCACAAGCTATCAAACAGCCGAGGCAGACAGGATGTCAGGTTTAAAGCAAACACTTAGGCAGTGATTGGACTTCCTCTTAAAATGGCACTGCTTTATAAAGTCGTGTCTCCTGTATCCTGCCCGGCAGCGGAGCCAGAGCATCACAAATGAACTATAATAAGGCCCAAAGAAAAGAGCTCCAGCTCTGTCCTGTCTGGATATTTAAGCAGGATAATAACATGTAATTTGTCAGTGCTATGCTCAGCAGTGCTGCAGCTCCTGCTGTCTGAAGGTCATCTGTCTTTTACTTTTAAAGTATGAGCAAGAGGGAGAACATGATAATTTAACTGGTTTAAGGAAAATAGAGATCAACAGCAAAAGATCTGCCTAGTTTGAGTCTAACACTGGTGCAAGGTTACTTTAAAAAATACATCACATGGCTTTTGGGTGTCGTTTCAGACTTTTTGTTTTTTTATTGTTTATGATGGGGATTTTGCCACTATGAGGTAGAAACAGCTGTCGTTTGGGGAATATTTATGAATTGCTTTTATAAATCACTGTGTTTTGTGTTTGATATTGTAAAAGAGCTCATGTTATGCTTTATCAAGTTTATTAATACATTTAGTGTGTTTAACATGTCTCCTCTGAGTGATAGAATACTTCTTTGAAAAGACAAAATGTCAGCAGCATCAGGACTTCTCCTTTTTTTATGTCAGCAGTAGCTGCCTAAAATGTTCCCCCCACCCATCCAGAATAGACCTACCAGTGTGATGTCCTACTCTTGTTTCATAGTCAGTTTAAACCAATTGGTTTGGGTGGTAACCCTACTGAAGAGCACAGACATTAGAATAAATGCAGAGTTGCTGACAACATGCTGCCGAGCAGCACTGAACCAACTAATTACCACAGAGCTGACCTGGGAACCAATCAGAGTGGACTTGTCTCACATGGGGAAAGAGGCCTTAAAGGAGAGGAGCTCTAACAGAACATGTACTACAGCGAGACAATACAGCACTAGAAGAGGAACTCTATATATGAAATCTACAAGTTTTTTGACATAAGTGATTGTGAACATACTCTAGCAGCCATCAAAAATTAATATATGAACCTAATTTAGGGCAAAATATGACCTCTTCAAAGAAAAAAAACTGTAGAGGCCTGCTTTGTCCACACAGAAAATCATTGTTGTCTCTCTAAAATGAAAATGACAATTCCCATCCCTACACAAAACACATTAAATAAAAAAAAATCTATCAAAACAACCTGTTTTGAAACTTTTTGTGCAATACTTTGATGTTCACAAAGACCATTTACCAACAAATGTCACTGTGATGACCAAGCATTAGCTTAAGGCAAAACATGGTAAAACTGGAGGCAAATATTAACCACCAGACTAGCAAGCAGCACAGGATTCTTCCTATATTTATATTATATCTGTACAGTAGCCCAGCCTCTCTCGGGATGATGGAAATTTGATCCATTCTTGGACAACCAGATCACTTGGTTCAGCCCAGTAATAAAGCTGGTCTTTTTTTTGCTTTAAATGACTTACTGATTTAGTACCATGCTGTATTTTTATGTCTATTAATCAACCATAAAAATGAAAAAAGGAAACTGTCTCTCTAACAGCAGCCAGCTTCTGTCATCCAAAGGAGTTGGCTCTTTGAAAAAGTTTGTTTGCAAGCAACACATCCGTACTCATCTCATTTTGTGCTCAAATCATCATACGCAGCTAACCAGCACCCTAAAGGGTTTATTATCTGAATCCTATATCACTGCTGCATTTAATGGGGTGTTCTTGACTCAATGAAGATGAAAAGCTGCTACACAGAGTTACTAGCTTTGTAGTTTGTGGTTAATTAACATCTATTCATTTTGCTTCTCTGCACATGCCATAGAGGGATACTCAACAAATATACTGTGGGTAGTCAAAATCACGGGTTGTCTGGAAGGACATATTGCATGAACTAAAGAGCACTCAACATGAAATCTACAGTAAATGCTGAAAATAGATTTTAGTCAGCGTTAATGCCGGTAAACATGGTCTAAAAAAGAACTACTGCTGATGGCTTAAAGTTGAAATTCAGTTAATCTGCTCTTGTGTGACGGAGTTTTCTTCATTTATTTATCTTATTTTAATCAAGTAACACTCTCTGCGCTGTAGAATACATACTCTTACATATTCAGAGAGACCTTTATTATCTTCCACAAATTTCAAGAACAAGCCAAAAACAACCTTGCTAGCAAACACTGGCAAACGTGTTTGGAGGACCAATTTGCCTCCAGCTAAGCCCCGCCCACTAAACACTATCTTAAAGCGCAAATAGTTAAACAATAATGGATAAAGATTAAGTGCCATACAATGCATAACAAAGAACACATAAGAGTGAATAAAAATAGGGTTTTAGTATGAGAAATTTCTCAATAACATTTTCTAGCTCTCAGTTTGTGATGCCATGTTCTTATTTAACATCTTGCACAGACATAAAGACATTGCTTAAGGCTCCAGATGTTCTTCGAGTTAAAGGTTTTGTCCCCACATCTCTGATCTGTGTACCACAGGTGGCCAGAACAAGTCTTCACATCTGCTGTTTCTCTAGCCACAGATTCAGAGATCCGCTGAATGTAAACTCCAGAGAGACGGGTGTTCATCCGCAGCAGTAAACAAAGAGAGGAATACCAACAGCCTAATCACCTCTGTGAAGCTGTTTGAGGATATTTACTCTCAGCCTCATTCTTCTTTTCAGCCAGTTGAAACAGCCAAAGAGAGAAAAAAATGTTTCAAAAGCTGCTCTCGAAAGCTCCAAGGTGAGCGACGGCTGCAAAACACCAGTCAGAGCGATCTGAGCCACATTCAAGGATCCCTCAGATTAAGGAGTCTGTTTGTCTCCATATTTAAAGGAATGACAGAAATCATTGGAAGGAAAACAAGTGCAGCTGCAGAGAGCAGGCTCAATGGAGAGTGTGGGTGGAATTGTACAAAGAGCAATGGTGCATGAATTCTAGTGTTTGTTAATATTCGAAGCACAAAACATAGATGAAGACGGTTCCAATATTTCATCTATCATCACTGATATAAAATAACAAAACATTAAAATTGAGCTGCACATGAATCAATGTCTCTCTGAAACAGTTTTAACACAAACTTTATATCACAAACAGCCTTACAGTCCAACTGACAGTTAAACTTAAAGCCAGCTCAAATTTTAAAACATGGCTTACATGTATAACTCCTGCAAACAGACTATTGCTCTTTACATTACCTTACACCTCCAGTCAGAGTTTAAATTAAAAAAAATAAATGCAAGACAATGTAAGTAACTGTCTATCTTTTAGAAGTATTTAGTTTGTCTTTGGGCAGTACCACAACGCAGCATATAGTGTACATTTCTCATAGCAAGAGGGTTGCTTGTTTGATACCCGAGTCGGTTAGGGCCTTTCTGTGTGAAGTTTGCATGTTCTCCCCATGCATGCATGGGTTCACTCCCAGCACTCTGGCTTCCTCCCACAGACCAATAACATGCTTATTAGGTTAATTACCCTTAGGTATGAGAGTGAGCGTGAAAGGTTGTCTGTCTCTCCATGTGGCCCTGCTGGTGATCAGTACCCCGCCTCTCGCCCAATGTCAGGTGGGATAGGCTCCCTCCTGCCAGGTGAAAGGGATAAGCCATACAGATAATGGATGGATGGATTGATAGATAGATGTCTGAAGGTGATGTGTAAGGCCATTGCATATAGTCACCCTACCTTAACAATGCAAAGCCACATTTGACACAAGTATGTGGATATTAATCTGCTAAGAGGACCGAAGGCTGCCAGGCTAGCACTGTTAATGTGCTTAGCATTAACCTGTAGATACTGTCATACCTTTAAGTCTGAAGAGATAATACAACAAAGACAGCACAAGATGTACAGATTTTTCTTATGATTCTACCTTAATATTTATGTCAATTTGACTGAATTCAAATTTTGGAGTAACAAGTGAAATAGCAACGTGAAACATCTCTTACTACTTAATCAAATTGTTGCTGTATTTTATTAGGTATGAGACATGATTTCCCTCTTGTACATTAGCTGTTGTCTAAACATTAATTCTGTAAAAAAAAAACCATTAAGACTGTTTGAATATTCCATCATGCAGATACTGACTAATAGGACAATGCATCCATGCATCCATCCCTCTATCCATCATGGACACTGGGGATACAGCTGGTAAGGCAAAAGGCTAGATTCACCCTTTTATTTCTCACAGCAGCCCTGATTATAGCCTTTTAAAAGGGAGATTTGCTGCCTGTCTGTGAATCAGATTGTTTTAGTTAAAGATAGAAGTGCTTCATAAAGTGGATGCTGAAAACTAAGTAAAAAGTAAAGAAAGAGATAAAATAAAAGATGATAGTTGAACATTTTCTCTGTATGTCACAACACCAATCTTTCCTGAGTGACAGTAAAACTGCTCGCTCTAAGTCAATTTTATAGTCCACTGATCACATACTGTATAGTGTCTCTGCTTTCAGCCTCTGATGGGCTTATCTGTGTTTATGTTTCCACACAGTATCTCCCACACGCGTCCCAGTACGACAAATCACAGAAGCACAATACAGCTGCAAACCTGCATCCCTTCACACCGGCATGACTATTAAAAGACTGCCGCTGTAAATCCCCCATGATCCATCACAATTACACCTATCTCTCAATGTCTCTCTGTTTGATACTAAATCAGTCACCGTGTTTTCCCCTCAGGTGTCCTTCACTGTTTAAGTTGATTCTGTAATTAAGGAAATATTCAACAAACAGCAGTGTTCAGATGCTGTGCTCGCAGCTGCAGAGTGTTCCTTTTTTTGAAAGCTTTAAACAACACATTTATTCATTTAAAGAGGGAATGAGAATTAATGCGGATAAACAGTAAACAAACAAATGCATCAGTTGATTCATGGGATTTTGGTGCTAATTTGCTATTAGCATATTCAACAAAACACTGAGCAAACAGCCCATGCTGTTTTGGATGATGTACTCTCATCATTTAACAAAGTAGGATTAAAGTTGTGTGTTTATTCATTTAAAGAGGACAAATTTAGCTGACACTATAAGCACAAAATGGTGATATTATTTACAATGATATGATTCCCTGTTGACTTTATACTTAGGGGTTAAGTAATTCATCTTTCCATTATCAAATAAGCCCTTGCATACATTGAAGGCATTACCATAATGTTTAGATAGACATGAAGCTCCTGCCTCCCTAAAGACCATTTCTGTGTTTGTACACAACGATGGCATGCATTGTGGGTAGAGCCCATTTGTTTACAAAAAGTCAGCTGACTGCAGTTTGCTGCCGATTAACAGAAAATTATGCACTGTCTCAATAATCTGACACACCAGATTTCACTAGTCCATCTGGGCAACAGCCCATAGAAAGTGTTTGGGAATGGGCAGAACCTTTCAACCAAAAAGCTAGCAGGTAACTGAACAACTGCTCTGACAATCACATTCATAAAAAGCCAATCAGATAATGTTGTTGGCGGGCACTACTGCTGTGGTAAAAAAGACAAACTGTAAGACACGTCACAAAACAAACTCTTGCCAAAACATGTTGGAAATGGAGCAAAAATATCATTTCTACTGAGATGTGCTTTTAGTGTAGTTATTTGTTCTTCATTTAATAAAGAAATGCAGCACATATCTGGTAAAACTTCTGCTGAAGCTTTTAGCATAAATGCTAATCTCTGTGCAAGTAGTCACGTCCCACTGTCCTGATGACCAAGCTTGGCAAGATCGATCTGTCTGATCATAGACATTGAATGAGGCAGGTCCAGCTGTTACACAATGTTACTGACTATATGACTCTTCTTATACCTTGAAAAAACAAGTTGAAGAAGCATCATGTCCACAAATTGCAATATCAATGATTAAGACCTATTCAGCATGGATCCACCGTGGTCCTGGGAGAAAAGCCTTTATAAAGCTTTTAACTCGTATAGATACTTCTAGGCCAAACCACAAAGTCTTGAGGACAGGATGAAATAAAATAATGACCTGATGCAAAAGATCAGTATTAGTAGCAGTGACATTGAGCAGATGACTTCATAAATGTTGCCCAAAGAGGACAACAAGAATAACAATAGTACGATGAGACACAATGCTTATATCAGACTAATGCCTTTTTACTAAACACAATTGCTGAAAAGCTGTATTTAATTGCTTAAAAAATTAAACTGGCCCATCTATCTAATCACTTGATTATCCCCCTATGTCTTTCCTGATTTTCTTTCATACCGATCTTTGTCAGGTGGACCTAAGCCTGTCAGATGATGCGTAATACAGCCACTGGTTGGGGGTGTAGCTGCTTCTTTCCTGCCATTCCCGCCAATTGTTGCACTATGACCTATAAGTACACAAATGGCTTCAAGTAATAATAACACTGTTTAGTTTGAAGCAGTTTGGAAGTATTCTGTGCCATTAAAGATTGCTAAAGCTGCATTATGGCTGTGTCAGGTGGTATGTGCATATTGGCCGAGCGATACGCCACCATATTCTGCATGGATATCTAGATGGTTGGTGTCAGAGACTGGCAGTGGCAACGCTAACGTTAGCCGCAATCTGCTTGATTTTGTCAGTGAGCACTATCCTAGCTCACTTATTGTTACTGTTTTTGGCCAAATCAAGCCATAACTCATTGCTTTGGTTTGCTTGCCTTGTTCTGCCTATGTTTGGTTCGGACAGCTTCACACCCACTGCAATCCTGGAGGATTTCCTATTCAGAGCAGATCAGAGTTCAGTTATTTGGTCTGTACTAGTTCATGTGAGCTTTCACACAGCCCCAAATCAACAAAACTTTACAGAAGAGTGAACTAGAGTTGGTTTGGTCCAATCCAACTTTGTTGGATGTGAAATGGTCAACACACAGCCTCCAACAAGACCTGATCAGAATGGTTGAACAGACAGCTTAGCCACTTCTTTAGCCCAGTCTTGTGCCTATGCATATGTTTGTGGGTGGTGGTTGAATATTTTGACTGCCCAACTAACTCATCCAGACTTGTCCAGTCCAATTTTCCCTCCACAGTATGATGCAATGCTCTGCTGGCCCATTTAATTCTTATGTTAGGCAGTGATTGCTAGAACAATGTGATCCTGTTAAGCACTGTCATCAGATTTTCAGCACCTCTTGGGGCACCATATCAATTTGTTCTCAAGCCATAACATCTACTTGCAATGGCCATTCTTTGCAAACACAATCATCTTTTGGATGTAGGAAAGACATTCAGTGAGACCAAGAGTAGGGATGAAATGTATTCCCACCAGGGATGTAAATGTATTATCTGAGAGGCAATAATCAGAGGAAGAAGGAGGGAAATCCTCCCTTTCTCCCACAGCATATCACACTCTGGTGACCAAGGTAACCATTTGTAATAGGATGAGGTTTTCTAGGCTGTATGTTTGGAGGGTCACGTTTGAGTTTGAGAACTTGGGTAATGAGTGTACTCTGATCTATGCTTGGCTTCCTGGTGTAAAACAGCCTAAAAACCCTATTTTCTTTTATCAGGTATCTTGCTTACCTCTCTGTTTTAATGGTCTTTATCTCACCTATACTTTCCAAGTGCATGCACAGCTGCTGTGACATAATTGTGATATCAACTCCTAATGGGTCTTCGGCAGAGCAAAAGATACAAAGCACACTGATAAATACACCTCTTTTGATGGGTCAATTATTCGATTTTTGTTTTAAACCACAAACCAAAAGGTAAACTACGAAGTCCAGGGATGATCGCTTGTCCTATAACTGTGTTTTATGACATGAGCTCACCACAGGGCACAATTACTTTTAATGACACAGATTTACTGTTCCCACAATATTCTTTAACAACAGGGTAGTGTCAGTGTAATTAAAATGTCAAACCAATACCTCCACTCTTGTTTCACTGTAAAGAGCAAAATCTTTGCCCTTACAGCAGCAATTAATCCTCATTTAATAAGCCTGACCCCAAGTGTAAATCTAATTATATCAATATTTCTGCAGTATTAATTGTTTTATAGTAAATTATTATGAGAGACGTATATCCAAAAGTCAACACAATATGGATTCTTGAGGTTTTTTATGATTAAATGTTGCAATTAATCAATTAACTTCATGAAGGTGCCTCATGTCAACCTGCTTCACCTACTTGGCTAATGCTGTGGATCACACACAGGAATGCTGTGTGTGATGCTAGCTGTCTTGTGCTCAGAAAATGACAAAACAACAAACAAATGATCATGGGTTCCTCACTATATAAGAAGAGGAGCACAATGTAGACCACAGGAAAATGGGACTTGAGGAATGAGTGTGATAAAATGTCTGGAGATCAGTCCAATTGGCTAGCTTTGTGTTAACTACAAAGGTTTTTTCTGCATGTAAACAGAAAGCAAAATCATATTTACATATGATTCAAAAACCAGAGCTATCCCCTTACTGCACTTTCTGATGGCATTTCAAGTCTAAAAGCTGGTCTGGTACAGGGGGAGAGTACTGTGATCCCACACATTTTATTCTAAATAGGTTTCTGGGCCAGTTGTCTAGTTATCAATGTGACTCACAATGTTGTTGAGCACTTTTCCTTTTGTCTCTTTTAAACTTTCCTTACAACAACACATGAATTTCAACTCACAAAAGCATTTGTTCAGGGTGTATATTTAACAAATGCTAAATCATTACACATAAAGGCAGGACTTAGTTTGCAAATAAGCACTTTGACTATCATTTGAATGCAGCTGTACTGTTACTGTTGTAACCCCGTGTTTCATTATTAGCTAAATCAATTAAAAAGTATTTTTTCTTCCCCTAGATAATGTTAAAAGTGTTAAATATCTCACACTAATGCTGTGTGACATAATGAGTAAATAGCTGAATGACATCACCCTCACTAGTCAAAACCAGAATTAATAGTTTGTTTTAAAAAACTAATAAAATTCATTTATGTTGAACCAACAATACATGTCAGCGTCTGTGTTCACACTACAACACAATAACCTGAAAACAGAATCAGAATGAGAATCAGCTTTACTGGCCAGGTATGTTACACATACAAGGACTTTGACTGATAAAAATTTACTCCGTAAGTACTGACAAGAGGATGTATACAGTGCTTAACAAATTTATAGGACCACCACCCAATTCAGGTATATGACACAGGTGACTTTATTTGACAACATCAGTAATAACTGAAATCATTTTCACATTTCACATTTCTGTAAAGGTTGATACACTAGTACATAGACTCTCTTAAACAGAAATGATATTTTTATTTGATAAATTAAAATAATTATTGCTATCCAATCCTGCCTTTTTATTTATTTAGCTTTTCTCTTTATCATTTTTTTTTTTTTTTTTTTGTGTATTTTCAATATTTTTATTATTTATTCTTTTATTTTTAGTGTATGTGTGAATGAGCAATTGTTTGAGGGGACATAAATGAAAATGTTTATACATTTGATACAAAGTTTGATATGTATCTGAAACTTTAATAAAAAATATTGTTAAAAACAAATTATTGCTATCCAAAAATTTCCAAATGTTCTAAAAAAAAAAAATTGTAAAACGCATTATTATGTTTTGATTAAGATGTCAAATTAAAGTTGTTCATTTGCATTCCTGAACAGAAAAATCGATTTTCGTGGTTGAATGTTTTGTTTGATTAATATCTGACTTCTCAGAGAAGCCCAGTGAGCGGCTCAAATTTGGGTATAAAAAGCTGAATTCAGTTTGAAATTTCTCATTCCTGTTCAAAATGTTTGTCCGATAACAATAACATTTTCAGTTTTAAACAAAACGTTTCTGAAATTATTTCTAAAATATTTGTTTGTTTGTTTTTTTGGTTTTGTTTTTTTAACGATAGGTGTTCTAATAAATTTGTTAAGCACTACATATATACAAACAAAAATAGAAAAATAGAAAAAATAATTACATTTTCAATAAAAGCAGAGATAATAAATAGGATATATACAAGCTAATATTAAGTGAGAACCCAGAGCTAACAAATACAAGCCTGAATAGGCAGTAGTGCAGAGGTAGGGAGTGCAAATGATGAAGTGAATATCCTATTAGATATGGTAACATGGACAGGAGTTGTTAACATGAGGTAGCTGGTGCTGTAGTATTAGACTAGCTGCAGCCCCAGAAGAGGGGCCATCTTTTCTTTCTCCACTACCTGGATGTCAAAAACACAATGAATAAAGCATGTCATTCCAAAAGAGCTGTATGCATGACAGTATTTTGGTTAAAGAAAAGATAAATAAATACAGTTGTATGTAGGCTGTGTCTGGATTTAACCACCAAACCAGAAAATGTACGTTAACACATCAATATAGGCATGCCAATGTAAATCTGCAAAAAAGACTAAAAGCTGCTGAAGGTAAGCCGCACCTAACTAATCAATCTCTCATTGTTTACCCATGGACAGATTTAATTAAAGTGTGCTCTTTTGGTTTTCTTACATTTGGACTTGTCAGTCAGTATTTTTTAATTAAATTTCAACAAATTGGAAATCATTTGGATAGGAGCATCCAAAGTTGGCATTCAAATGTCTTCTTTTGTGTGACTAACATCTCAAAATTCAAAATTAAAGATACCAAATTTAAAACGTCCAAGTAAGCACTTAATAGAGAAGCCACACATGGCCATGATTGTTTGGCATCTCGTTGAATCTTACAATACAAATTCCAAACTACAGAGAAAATTCCTTCTCTGCAGATCCGGTCACAATCAAAAAATCCTTTCAGCTTTGATTAAAAGCGAAAAAACTATGTCCAGAATCTGAGAAATGTCATGGTGAAAACATCTTGAAAGAAAAAAAGTCACATTTTGTTCAAAACATTCACAGCCATGGACACAGACGGCCTTGATAAATCATTCTGTGAAGCATCTTGGCATCAATAACCGCTCACTCAACAGAAGAAGAAAACAGACAGAGAGCTCAGCAAAAAAAATTACACAGCATGAAAAAGGTGCTGTATGTGTGCTGTAATGAGAATTTATCTAATTTTATAACAAAAAAGAAACTTCCCAGCGCAATTCAGTAAAACGTCAGAGTGACGAATGGAGCAGGCGGTGTATTTGGGTTTGCTCATTTTTGACTGGAGCAGGTTTGCAGGCTATGCAGCGAACAGCGGCGCTAATCTTCACAACCTCTTCACACTTCTACAGCTTGTGTCAACAGCACTGTGAGTCAGTTAGCCATTCATATGCTGCTACAGATGGTCTCATCCCTCTTCTTCAGCTCGCCGGCTGACATGATTCATGGGGCCCTGTGTCTTGATTTAGGGTCTCTTTCAGATTTCTCTTCACCCACAGCAGAGCAGCATTTCTCTAACATACCCCTGAGGCAATGACCCTGCTCTGCCTGGTCTGTCTGCCTGCCTCAGAGGGGAGAAAAGAAAGAGATATTCTGGACAAAACTGGACCAAACACATCACACACACACACATATGTCCCTTAAATATAAGCTCATACAGAGGCAAACAAACCTGGGCAAAGCAACCAAATCTGACCCCCTCAACCAAGCTATTCTCTATCTAAGTTCATTTTATTGCCCTGATATCTGACAAACTTTGAAAATGAAATGAAATGAAAATATGTGCAATGTGTTATTCTAGGGATGTTGGCAAGTGCCAGCGGTCCTCTTTCAGTATATCAGCATATAGGCAAGGTAAATGTTTTGCAAACAGAGCTAATGAGATCCCTTACATGCTCCAGCCTTCCTCACTAAAATAGCATTGGCCTTAAGTTGTGACTGATGTTAACACCGGTACGATACAGAATAGTACTGTAGAAATTACGATGTACAAACAGGTAAAGCAATTTGGAATCTTCCAGAGAGGGGTTTTAACTGTCTATCTGAGTGATGATTTAGATTATATTCAATAAAGTACACAACATGCAGAATCTGAGCAGCTGTGTTGCTCTTTTCACAAAGTCGCCTTCACCATGTTGGCTCACACTTCTGTCTTTCTTACAGTAGTTGAGCTCCCAGCCAACAGAGAGGGGACTGCTGTGAAGATAAAGTCTGTCAGAGTTACACTGCTACTGCCACTTGCTGTCATTAACTGAGAAGACTTCTTAGTAACAAAGTAACATGACATCAAGATCCACTTGCTTTTTACTTGAATGGAGGATTATGATTTAATGACAGAGAAATAGTGTTAAAAAGTTGCACCAAAACTCACAAGCTACCTGTCCTGCTTTGTTTCCCAAACATATTAAATAGTCATACTGCTATTTGAATGAAAGTACAATAAAAAGGGGTATATTTTTTAATACCATCAATTTGTGATAAATATGTGATTGCAAAATATGTACTCTCAAACATGATGATGCAAGTCTCAGCATTTTATATTATTATACTGACTGCAACAGCGATTATGCTGCTGCAAAGTTTTTGGATGGGAAAACAGGCATTAAAATGTGACCTATAAACCAGATTTAACATTTTTTTGTGAATGTTGATGGACTGTGGTCTCAAACAGTGTCAAATCCAAAGACAGCACTCTTCAAACAGGATCCTTAGTTTAGATAACATGCTGAAAAATACTCCTGGATTATGATGTGGATATCTTGAATTGTTCTTGTTGATTACACATGCACACCTTTTTGCCAAGTTTGTTCATGTTGCACCGAAAAGACCACAGGCAAAAGTTTGTCCAGAGAAAGCCCAGAAATAGTTGGTATGAAATGGGCATCCAAAGACACAGGCGGGCCATTTTTATAATATGAGGACTACATCCAAGTCATTCTCAGCACCAGAATGGGCAAATAACTAGAACATTTTCATAAGCTGTAATAATAATATATAAAAGAGTAAAAAAAACATTTTGTTGCAGTCAGGCAGAAACAGTTTAAGAAATGCTTTTCACTGAAATTTTTAAAATTTCACTCACACATCATGAAAATGGAAATATGGGTTTTGACCTGGTAGCATCAATACATAACTTGAAAATTTCTTTATATCAGCATTTCTTTAGACAAATTTGCTCTATCTTGCAATGTTAACAAATCTTTTAAATAAAATTCCTGGGTCTTCATCTGGATTTGACTCATCACCAAAATCTAGTCTCTTCTTCCTTGTGCCATAATATTGTCTGAAGATTTCATTAAAATCCTTTCATAACATTTGAAGTTATTCTGTCCATAAACTAAAAATATGCTGGAAAATCAGCAACAATTGGGAGGATGTGCACTGTGCTCAAGTAGTACCCAAAAAAACAAGAGTGGCCAGTGGAACAGTAAATCAGCGTAAAAGTGCCCAGCAAAGTGAACAATCACCCCAATGCTGTTTGTTAATATATTTTCACCTACGAGGGCTGATTGATAAGTTGTGAGCCTTGTATTGAAGAAGATAAGTAGGGATGTCCTTTTTCAGCTCTACTATTCCCTGACTATTTAAGGCTGTGTACCCGAAGACTGGTGTCTTTGGTCAGTTTATGTCGAAGAGGTAGCACTCTAAAGTAAACAAGGCAAGTGACTTTTGCAAAATGGGCAAAATGCCTCTGTTCACAAGTCTGACATTGCCATGGCTGCCATTAAAAACTGTGGCTTTGAATTGATTGAGCATCAGCCTTATTTGCCTGATCTCGCTCCATCAGACTTTCATCTGTTTCCAAAATTGAAAAAGGCCATTTCTGGTACCCACTTTCGGTCAGATGATGATGTCATACATGCAGTGACGGACTTTCTGAACGGTCAAGAAAAGGACTTCTTTAAAAGTGGCACTGAGGCCCTTAAACATCGCTTGCAAAAGTGTATAGATACTGAAGGGAATTATGTTGAAAAATAATGCAATATGTCTTCCAAAAGTCAAACCCTTAAATATGAGGCTCACAACTTATCAATCAGCCCTCGTATAATTAAGTGCATTAGATGGAGCTCTTGGCTTAGCTGCTAGTTCTTTCTAAAAGGAGCCGAACTGTTAAATCACTGTGGCTTATTTATTTGCTATCCATAAGACCTTCAAAGAACCCCTCTTCAAAAATACAAAAACAAAGAGTTATCTCTTTAATGCTTTTGATTAAACAGACACATTTAGAGTCAGTGATTCTTGTAAGTTCTTAAAGAGAAAAAGGCTAAAAATGCTTTTAAAAAACATTCTGCTCTTTTCCTTCAAGAGTTTAGTTACTGTGTGTATTTAATTTCTTCACTTTAGCCAACAAATGTAATAAATGTTTTAATGTAAGTAAATTGTAGAAATCAAAGACCTTTTTCATGTTTTCAGGGCCAATTTCTGTAACGTTATCCCAACTGTAATTTTTTTTTAACTGACTTGCAAGCACAACTGAGGAAGCAGGGGTGGGGCTGCCAGTTGTCCGCCCTTGACCAATTTGAGCCCCTGTGTTCAAACTAGCACTCATTTCTAATTCCAGCTGAGGTTTAAACCTTCTGACATAGACATCCATAGACCTGGCTGCCTTACCATTCACTTTCACACAATTAGCGCTTATATTTCCCCCTCTGAAAACAAGGGAAAAGGCACATCTCTTTAAAAAGACAACCGTGCAGTCACTGATGATTATTACAATCTTAGTGTTCAGTTTTATTACAAAAAACTCACATTTTCTCTCTATTTGGCCTTAAATTTTTCCTCCAATTTGGTCTCTGTGGGCTTCAGATTGCCCTGTCAGGGAGGACTACAACAAAAGACTGCGCACACCACTTCCTTATCTCGACCAGTAAATTACTTCAGGATCAGATACAGGCTGCCAACTCGCAGAAACTGCACTCGCCAGACACAGACACAGGCACAGGAAGAGAGAGAGGAAAGAGGATGAGATAGGAGAGGGAGAAAAGAGGATGACTGAAGAAAAAAAGTGTCAGGACATGACAAGAGGAGCAGAGCAGCCCCGTGGAGACGGATAGTTTCTGAAGCTCGCAAAGGTCATCTGATGTTATCCAAAGATCATCTTCAGTCGCCTTTCTCTACACACAGCTCAACAGCTGGAGTCAAGCACCTGTCAGTCAAATCTTTCATAACCTGCAGCTACGGCAAAGAGGCTGCCTTTGCTGTGTTAGCAATCTGAGGAGACAATTTTTACCAAAGATTCAACACTGGACCAAAAACAACTTAAAAGTGACAAATAAACATGGCATGCAGGTTCTGAATCAATATCATGTATTATTTAGTTTCTGAAAATACAGTAGTGATCAGTCATATTATGCAACCAACAGTTATCAAATAATTAAGGTCCATTAAGCCTCTGCAATGTCCAACACAAGGCGTAGAGCCCAAGTCCAAAGACGTATTCAATTTACTGTCAGAGATAACCTGGAAAATCAACACCAATGAGCCTGGAAACATTTTTTTTATTTTGATGTTGATTGACATGGAGAAAAAAAGTCCTGTAATCTGTAATTATAATAATTATAAATTGCAGGCAA
This sequence comes from Cetoscarus ocellatus, assembly GCA_037902135.1. Classification (NCBI taxonomy): domain Eukaryota; kingdom Metazoa; phylum Chordata; class Actinopteri; order Labriformes; family Labridae; genus Cetoscarus; species Cetoscarus ocellatus. The sequence continues at coordinate 710,992 of JBAMNC010000385.1, read as the reverse complement.
ACTTTAATCACTGCATAAAGTGTAAAAACACTGGCAATAGGACCGGTCAATGAATCAAGTTTCATGTCAATTACAGCTTTGTCCATTCACATGCATAAATTAAATTACAAGACAATCTCAATGAAAGCTTTGTTACTTGCATGCCATTTTGTGCTTCTGTTATTTTTTCATATAACTACATTTAGGCTGGCTGGAAAACCATCACCTGCCCTGTCGAGGTGGGATGTAGGGACTTTGTTGGAGCCTCAACTGCTTGCCTACTCTGCGATACGGGATGTGGCGCATTGGAAAGCCATGAAGGAAGCCATCAAAGAACTGGCTGAGGAGGTGAAAAGCAGTTTCTGGTTGTGGCTGAGGAAGAAGCACAGGGGTTGGGGCCAAACAACACCCAGGACATCAGCAGGGAGTGGCAGGGAGAGATCCCTGCCATCACTCCGCCACCAGGAGATGTACTGGGGTTAAAGGAGCGAAACATCTGTGACTGGTAGTCCCCAGCTAATGATCCGCTTAGGCCCATAGGTGATACATCTGCACCAAAGGCACTGGTGGAGGTGCGTCAGGCAGAAATGCCCAGCATGCAGACCATCAGCCTGTGTCATTCAAAGTGAGGTGACAAGATTTTTTTACTTGTCCATTTTTATCCATGACTTGTTTTTCAGTGTGTCCAGAAAATTTGTTCACATGCTTGATAAATGGGTGTTATGTGAAATTAGTGAGTTATTGTAATCATAACATTAACCAAAATAATTAGGATTTTGATTTTTGATATAATGGAGCAGCCCTTCTTAGCAACCATAAAGGGATATTTCAGTATTGTTTTAGTTGTTTTTTTTATATATGAAGTCAATTTTGATGGTAACTTGTGAGCCATTCTGTTTTGATAAGTTCCTGTAAGGAGAGAACTGAGGCAGAAATTAGGCTGCACATTTCTGCAGACAGGGTGAAGAGCTTTGCAGTATGAAGTGAATTTAAAAACTAACTTCTAACTTCAAACTAACCTTTGTGTCAGTTCTCCCTTACAGGGCAGAGCTGCTAAAAATCACTGTTGCTGATGTATTGCGGCTCACCACTACCACCCACTTTACCAAACGTTAAAATTATATTTTTACAGTTCGCAGTGCTCTCTCCCTTTTGGTTAGAAACATGACACACAATAATAAGGTTTCTTCACTTTCTGACACCAACAGTCTTTTGATTAATGTGTTTTATTTTCATTTAAAAAAGCATGTAGTTCTTTAGGGAGAAGAATATTTTGTCAGTACCAAATTAGACAGAGTGTTGGTATTTGCTTCGTTCAGAACTTTTTAAAACATCTCCAAAATTATATGTCTATTGATTCTTCTTTTTTGTTGTGGTATTAAACAGGTATACATATTGTTTGTTTTTACCATAATTAAGTTAAATTTTACAATTGTGCCAATCATTTTTTTATGATTATTTTATTTTACGAAAAGAAATTACACTTTTATACTGTGCATCTACTAGAGCTACTTGAAAGAATAACAAAAATAACATTAACACATTTTTGAACAATTTGACAACTTGAGTTCTTCGAGGTTATGAAGTCATTAATTTAAGAGAAATTAATCTCAGAATTTTCAAATTTAAAATGTAAATTCATGATTGAAGAAAAAAATTGAAATTCTGTGTTTTTAATAGACTTAAAATAGAAAGAAACCTAAGTTTACAATTTCAATGCTTTAGCGTATGCAAATACCCTTTTGCACGGACAAAAACAGACTAAAATCATAGAAAATCCTTATTGCCTTTATACATGACTGCAGTTAAGAGTCTGATACAATCATGCTTAATCATCACATCATAATTTGCACACTTACTTTGGAGAGACAACACATGGATATCATTTGTTGAGCAAGAATTTAAGTCGATCACAAATGATGTAATATTGTTAGTAAAATATAATGATGTAAATTGTGTAATACTCTTAAACTTTAGTTTTAGTTTGGATTATGTTTTGTGGTAAATGTTTAAAGTCTATTTTGTTGTAATTTAACATCACAGTGGCAGGTAAAAGGTACAATTCATCTTTTTGTTGTTGTTGTTGTTGTTGTAAAAAGGGTAGGTACAACAAGCTTGAGCTTCAGCCCACACCTCTTCAATAAGTGACATTCGCCAGTGTTTCATTTGTGATTCATTTGTGACTCATTTATGATTCTAGCATACTGTATGTGTTTGTTTATTGGGGCGGATTTAAATATGAATCAAATAAACTCAAAAAACTAAAAAGAAAAAAAGATAATTAAGACTTAGTGTGCAGATGAATGATTTGAGTTTAGAAATTTAAAAAATCAGGACTTGAAAAAAATCATTCTTGTTTATAAATCTACGTCTTTTTGAACCTGAAACTTTGACTTTAGTTTAATGAATTTATGACTTTATTTCCCAAAATATTTAAAATGTTTGCTAAAAATAGCAGGTCCTCTTTTTGGCCCTTGTGCTTCAGTGTTTCACGATGCAACAGAAAAAATATCCAAACATGATTTCTGGTCTATCACCAAACACCACAGTGTTTGTCATTTAGTTAAACTCTTGACCATGTGATATTTGGCCATGTTCCTCTCTAAAGAGCATGCTAAAACAAATGTGCAGTGGTATGAAGCCAGGCAGGAACCCTCAAACATCATTTATCAACATTTTCTTGTTTATGGCCACAAATTGGTGATGTTGCGCTGTTCCTCCTGCAGCCTGTTTGCTCAGGTGATATAAAATAAGAGGCCTTAGAGAGCGGTCACTTTGCAGAGTGAGGGTATGATTAAACTGATGGTAAGTCATCAGGATGCAGGCTGCGGTTTTTCACGCGCGTCAAGGGACTGTGGTGCGGTGGCGTTCAGACGTGCCTCGCCTCCTCTCTGCAGCATTGTGCAGGAGTGGCTCCGCCGTGCTGGAACGGAGCAGATGGTGAACGTATGCGGCGCTCATGCATGTCATCATCACCTTCATTAGCTGAAGGTGACATATGACATCATCTGGCCCACGTGCATTATGGAGGCCAGAAAAGAGTTGTTTGCCTATTTTTTTTTTCTGCACCTTTTTTTAATGCAGCATGGGTTCAAGGTTGTTGATGGGAGGGATTGAGAGTAATCACACACATGCTTTTGGGTTCCTCCCCCTCCTCCCTCATCTTCACTCCTCCTCCCAGTATTAAGGTAAATAAGGGCTTCCTGCAGAGAGCCAATGAGCACGGGCCACTGAGCAGAGATGCATGTTTGTGTTGCCTTCCTCCCAGGACCCTGCTCGTTTATCTTGGCTGTCAGGTAAAGGGCAGACTTAGAGAAGGTGAAACTTCTTTTTTTTTTCTTTTTTTAATAAGGCCGCCTTGGTTTCCATAGAGACTGCAGGACAACATTACAGAGACAATGATAAGAGAGCAAAGTGTGGTCTGAGGGCATCCCACCGTGTGCTTTATTGTTGTTTGGAGACGTTTGTGTTTACGTCAGACGAATGAAAGAGCTGTTTAGATTAATTCTCGGAGAGCCTCAGGGCTCAGAGCCTTTTCAGTGTGGGTGTGAGGGAGGAGGGGAGATTAATGAGTGCATATTCACACCCACCTTTCAGCTTAGGTCAGGAGCTAAAAGGTAGGTTTCCACTTATAAGGAGGTGCTGAGTGTTCTGTGGGAACACAATCCCTACAATGGACAGAGGGGGCCATCAGAGAAGGCTGGTTTTTAATAACGATAAACATTTTCATTCAAAAGTAAAAAATGTAGAACCTCTAAATGATTTAACAATAGTTGCTTTTAGGGCAGTCTCTTTGGTGAGTCAAAAGACCTGTCAGAGGGCTAAGAAAGAATTTTTTTAGTGTTGAATAGATATCCAAAAGCAAGGATACACAATTATCTAAGAAGTCCAGCTTTATTTTATTCTTACTGCCAAAGGGCAACATTTTTTCAAAATAAGCAATTATAATAACATAGTTTAAAAGAAGATTTAGATAAATAACCTTATTAAGAATTAATCATAATCATTTTTAATCATTTTGTTGAGACTTAGTTCAAAAAATCTAAAGAAAAAATAAGGCAATGACAGCTGTAATATTTTTGGAAGGAATGAACACAGTCAAATACATTTTTATATATACATATGTATCTCACTTTTCAGGTTAGATCAGGAGCTCCTAAGACAGGTTTCCACTGATAAAGAGATCCTGAGTCTTCTTTAGGTACAAAATACTCAAATGGCCTCCATGACTGGTGATTTTTAACTTATGAAAAAATAAACCAAAAAAAGATCAAAATTTTTGTCAAGGTAAAATACATAGATTGATTTGATTTGATTTGATTTGATTTGATTTGATTTGATAATCTTTATTTCGAAGATAGGAATAATAAAATACTAAAGTTAAAAAACAAACAAAACAACAAAGAAACGAAAACATTATTTACAGAACTTCTCTAAGTATTAAAGCTGTTCGATGTTCAAAATGGAGTAGGAAGAAGCAGGCTTCTCTTGTCGTACCCCATTTTTCATCGGTGTATTATGTAATCACTACTCAATCAGCAACAAAAAGAATTTTTATAACTGGAATGTTAACATGAATGTAAAAACGACTAATCTCATATTGTTCAAACTTTGTTTGAATTTTTACTTTAGATTAACACAAATCTTTGTAACAGATTTGAATGCTGGAGAAACACTAAATTTCTGGAGTTGTAATGGGATGTGGTTTGTTGCAGGAGCTTCTGCAGTAAAATACATGTCGATCATGCTGTGGAAACACCGGAGAATCCTGCAAATTCTGCTACATTAGAGGTTACTGCTTCTGGTACTGTTACTGGAAGCTGCCGACAGGGCTGCTCAATTATGGAAAACAATATATACTCGATTGTTTTGATTGATTACAAACCACGATTGCCAAGCAAGATTATTATTTTTGCATTTAAAAAAATTAGAAGCATAAATTTAGATTGATTTAATGAATCATTTTGCCTTAAACAGGCACACCTGTGTAACAAAGTCTGAAAGTTGTTGTGAATTGTCTTAAAAATATGTTCATTTTTGGGGGAAATTATTATCATGAGACTGATTCTGCCCAGAAAAGGTTAGAGAGCTGTAAGTTTAATTGAATATTATGATATAAAATAAAATAAGCACAATGGGTTCTTGTTTTATTATCTGCCAATGACATGAACAGATTTTAATTACATTTTTTAGAGAATATTGGTCATGGTGCGAGGAAGAATGATTACATTTTGGTGTTGATCTGCATTGGGAAGCAGATCCAGGAATTTTTAAAGGATTTGTGAAGATTGTGGCATATGGCATTTCTCCACATTTTTGCTACAATAACTCAATGAGTTCTCAACAGACTTTTAGGAATGCATGACATTTATCGGACCAATATAATATCGACCGATTTGGGGAAAAATGACATCATTTTTTTATCGACCTGATATGTACATTTTATCCGATAAAAAGATATGATAAATTACTTAAATTGGGGAAATTGTTTGCAGGCTGCGTAGCCCCAAAACAAGCCATGTCGCACTGGTTACGTCATCTATCATGCCTTACTAGAAGGACTCAAGCCTGCCCCCGTCTCTGCCAGACCAAACGTGAACATGGCTTCACCAGTGTGGTTGTTTTTCTCAGTGGCGCTGTTGTTTCATGCTGATTATTCTATTTATATGATCATGACTGAAACTAGATTAAACAGCCAACACTAGCAGCCTCTGCATCTCTGTACCTCAGTCATGTTTTTTGCTGCTTTCTTGCAGTCTGATCTTTGAAATAGTCGGATAGAAAAGTTCCTTAGACTGAAGTATGTTCCTCTCCTTTTAACTGATGTGGGTCAGTCAGTATGAAGGAAGCAGACATAAAATAATTTTGTAAGTTGAAATATGACAGCATTTTAGCCAACTTACAGATAAATAAGACCATCTGATTGTTTCACACAACAAGGGGATGAGGGCTTTGAAATGAGTGATATGTTACCAGAGATTCATGACACATAGAGCATGTAAGCTTAGAGGCAAGGTGTGCATGCTCAACACACCTCCAAAGTCCAGCACAGACATGTGAGTGACAGTTACCAGTCTCACTTAAAAAGGTCAGGTATCCGTCTGAAATAAAAACCCAGCAATGATTTTAACCTCTCTCTTACCAGCTGTTGAATAATATACAGAAATCTACAATAGTGCCCTGTTGAGTGAAGTGTAAAATGATTGGAGGATTCTTAAAAATATCCTTATGAGAAATAATAAATAAATTAAATGATAAAAACACAGCAAAGCACTACATTTGCCTTCACAAACTTGTCAATATTCCAGACGCAAGCTTCCTCTACATTCAGAATATTCTCCAGGCTAAAAGTGCATAAAGAAGAAACAAATTGCACAGGTAATGAATACTTAATGACTACTACATTTTTCACTTTGTGCCGGTAAATGGGAGGCATGTTTAGTTAACAAATGAGTGGAAAATCAAAAGGAACAGACGAGGGGAAGCCACACGCATTGTCAAAAGCCTGCAGCAGTGAGATAAACCAACACAATGATACAAAAAGATACGACTGTCTTTGTTTCCTGCAAGAGAGAAATTAAGTCTCCTCTGGAGCAGAGCTCAACATGGATACGGTCCACATGTAGTCACGGAGTCGATGTGGAGTGAGGAACCTTTGATAAGACGGAGAGCAGCTTTAATTCATGTGCAGACGTGCTTGGAGCTGCAGGAAAGTGCTGAATTCAATATTAGGCATTTAGCTTTTAGTCCTTATTCATTCTAATATTATGATTGTCTTGCCGATGCGACCAAACACAATAAAGTACTAATAAGCTCTTAATAAGAACCAAAAGGCAGACAGTTTTATGACAGTTAGCATGCTAATTAGCAATTAGATACTACACTTTTGTGATCTCAGAAACAAGTGAAACATGGGAAAACATATAACTATAGCAAAAAATAATCCATTAGTCTCTTATTTACTACTTCTGTGGTGTGATATAAAGAGAAACAGCTTTTGTTTTCAACACCATACTGCCCTGTCCTTGTGATGAAATCCCAAAGTGAGACATTTTAGTCAGCAACACCCATTCTTTACGCCATTTATTATGAAACATATAGATCTCACTCTCACTCAGGGTTCTCCCTCTAAAGAGTGTTACCTCTGCTACCTCTTTATGAGCATTAACTTCTCATCTTTTCCAACTCTTTGTTCCCCGTTTTCCAGCAGTCTCTGATTTATATCTGGAGGTAAAGAGGAAGAGTGCTCCACAGGGACAGAGTCTAGCTCGCTCGCTGTAGATGGAGGCAAACGGATATCACACATCAGGGGCAAGGGTGTGTGTGCTCTGACAGCTCATCAGTGGACAATAAGGCCTTGGCTGTTAATGTCCTGATACCTGGCACTCAGCAGGGTCACAATCTGCTGCAGATGCTGGAGGCAAGTGTCCAACTAGGAGGGAGTGGACTTACTGGAAAATGAATGAAAACAGGACAGACACACACATTCAAGGCCTGAGTGATATGGACCTTATCGTTAAACCTCATCTGGAATTTTTTAGGCTGCGTAGGGAAACATGACGAAATGTCTAGCAATGTACAAAACCCAAAACCAGTGAAGTTGGCACGTTGTGTAAATCGTAAATAAAAACAGAATACAATGATTTGCAAATCCCTTCCAACCTATATTCAATTGAATACACAGCAAAGACAAGATACTTAACGTTCGAACTGGTAAACTGGTGTTATTTTTTGCAAATATTAGCTCATTTTGAATTTGATACCTGCAACATGTTTCAAAAAAGCTGGCACAAGTGGCAAAAAAGACTGAGAAAGTTGAGAAATGCTCATCAAACACTTATTTGGAACATCCCACAGGTGAACAGGCTAATTGAGAACAGGTGGGTGCCATGATTGGGTATAAAAGCAGCTTCCCTGAAATGCTCAGTCATTCACAAACAAGGATGGGGCGAGGGTCACCACTTTGTGAACGAATGCGTGAGCAAATTGTCGAACAGTTTAATAACAACATTTCTCAACGAGCTATTGCAAGGAATTTAGGGATTTCATCATCTACGGTCCGTAATATCATCAAAAGGTTCAGAGAATCTGGAGAAATTACTGCACGTAAGCGGCAAGGCCGAAAACCAACATTGAATGCCCGTGACCTTCGATCCCTCAGGCGGTACTGCATCAAAAACTGGCATCACTGTGTAAAGGATATCACCACATGGGCTCAGGAACACTTCAGAAAACCACTGTCAGTAACTACAGTTCGTCGCTACATCTGTAAGTGCAAGTTAAAACTCTACTACGCAAAGCGAAAGCCATTTATCAACAACACCCAGAAACGCCGCCGGCTTCGCTGGGCCCGAGCTCATCTAAGATGGACTGATGCAAAGTGGAAAAGTGTTCTGTGGTCTGACGAGTCCACATTTCAAATTGTTTTTGGAAAGAGTGGTCGTCGTGTCCTCCGGACCAAAGAGGAAAAGAACCAGCCGGACTGTTACAGGCGCAAAGTTCAAAAGCCAGCACCTGTGATGGTATGGGGGTGTATTAGTGCCCAAGGCATGGTAACTTACACATCTGTGAAGGCACCATTAATGCTGAAAGGTACATACAGGTTTTGGAGCAACATATGTTGCCATCTAAGCAACGTCTTTTTCATGGACGCCCCTGCTTATTTCAGCAAGACAATGCCAAGCCACATTCTGCACGTGTTACAACAGCGTGGCTTCGTAGTAAAAGAGTACGGGTACTAGACTGGCCTGCCTGTAGTCCAGACCTGTCCCCCATTGAAAATGTGTGGCGCATTATGAAGCGTAAAATACAACAACGGAGACCCGGACTGTTGAACAACTTAAGCTGTACATCAAGCAAGAATGGGAAAGAATTCCACCCAAAAAGCTTCAAAAATTGGTCTCCTCAGTTCCCAAACGTTTACTGAGTGTTGTTAAAAGGAAAGGTGATGTAACACAGTGGTAAAAATGCCCCTGTGCCAGACAGTGTCTGTCTTTGCAGTGTATTCAATTGAATATAAGTTGAAAAGGATTTGCAAATCATTGTATTCTGTTTTTATTTACGATTTACACAACGTGCCAACTTCACTGGTTTTGGGTTTTGTACATCAGCATCTGTTTAACATGGCTAATGGCCAATATTGGCCCATTTTACAAACATCAGTTATCTGCAAATTAATGTGAGATGAACAGATATCAGTTTCAGATGTTTTTTTTTCTGTTCTGTCATACAAATTTAATGCTGGTATCTGACACACCTACTTGCTGATTCAGAGAAGATTTTTTTCATTGGGCAATAAAAATGACCTGTTCAGCAAACAGATCTTTTGTCACGATCAAACATAAGAGAAATATTGGCATTGCGGGACAATTAAGTCATTAGGTAAAAAGAGAAACATCAGTATTGGCATAGGCCCTGAATTTCATAATCGGTGCATCACTAGCAATATCTCAATATTTTTTCCTGTGTTAAGAAACTACAAACTTTAATAAGACTCTGGTAAAAGTCAAATAACACAGATTTCTCTTTGGTACCATAGCAACAAATATTTATGTCCTAGAGGCCCAATACTGAAAAATCTTTACTATCAAGTATAAACTCCAAAGCTGTCCAAATCTCACAAAACACTGATAATGTGTCAGTATAAGGTTTATTTTCTAAACTCTTGAATTCTATTTGTATCTAAATAATATGCTTCATAAGGTGTATTTACCAAACCACAAACGAAACGGTCAACCAACACAACATAGTACATAAACTTTATGATGAAGAAAAGCTACAAACAGTGGGCTTCCTGTGAGATACTGGCATAGCACTCTGAGATTGTTGGTAGCATGAATGACAAAGTCCACTTGTAGGATTTTTTTCCCCTCATTTGTGAATAATTTCTTCAGAAACACTGGTTGTCTGTTAAACACACCTCAACATAAGCAGTTCATATTGAACTGAGTCCTCAATTTTATTAAAAAAAATAAAAAATAAAAACAGCACAGGTGGTCAGAGGTGACAGCAGGTCTCTACTGGGATATGAAAATGTCTAGTTTAGCCATTTCATTAAGTGGGGGTTGGGGGACGGACATACGCATTAGGAGAGATTGGACAACAGTCCAGACAGCAGCCTGAGAATAACATTTATCCTGTCACAGATAGGCAGCACAAACCGTGAGATAGAGAAAAAGAACGGCAGGATTGCATATCAGGTGTGTCTGATATAGCAACTTGATCAATAGACTTGCCATGGCAGGACAGTGGGGGTCGTGTGACTAAGAAAAAATTATAATCTTTATTATTTTGGTTAATATTGACACAGTGATAATTCAGCATGATCATGCAATGATTTTTCAACAACATCTGAGCAAATTTGATAGTAACATCATCCTGTATCAAGAAGCAGTCACATCTTTTTCCTAAATTTGGCAAATGATTTTTCAAATCCTTTTGTCAACATTGGTACTTTTATCTTGTAAACATCATAGGACTGATTCTCCAAAGGAAAAGTGAAAGGGCCTTGTGCTCACAAAGAACAATTAGTCACTCTTATTTTACAAGCTGTTTTTTAACATCTGTATAGGTAAAGGCAGAGGATGAATAAAGGAGAATAGGACTTTCAAGAAATCTACTTCGATAAAACAATCTGATATCTACTTTAAATCACCAGACATACTGACATACAGGCACAAAAAATGTGATGCAGAGAATGGCTGATAAGAATATCTCTAATCAATAAATATCACAAATACATTATATCTTTTTTAATCATTTAAAATGCAGGTAAAATATCCAACTTCATTTAATGATGGTTTGAATGAAATAAAAAACAAGTGCTCAAAGACATAGTGTGTCTCATCAAAAACAAATAACTGGTCCAGAAACAAATTCAGAGTAAAAGCATTGAGTGAAAATCTCACCTTTAAAAAAAACAGACTGGGCTTTTACTGTGAAATGCATCAGAGAAGTTGTGCAAGTTGTCAAGCTCTCGGCAAGTGGACAGCGAGGCAGACTGCCAGTCTGCAGCCTCGCCTCACACCCTGAAACTTGGTATCTCTTTAAGCAGGAACACTCAGCTTTTGTTTCAAGTGTGAGCCGCACTTGCTTTTTGTTCATGACCCAAAAATTTGAACATTTCATTCACCATTTGCCAAAAAATGAGTATGCTTATTTAGTGTGTTCAGGCTCAACAGTGCAGAGCAGACAAGCTGCTGTGAGAGGAGGAGCAGTGGGTGAGCGCTTTATTTACCACACGACTGACAGAGCACAAGGCAGCCTGCAGCACTGTAATCACCTTGATTACACTATGATCATAGGTGACCAAAATTGTAATTGTGATTGAAATTCAATTTTTTTCCCTGCACTACAAGGAAGGCCATGTTACAAGTACAAACTTTAGGAATATCTTTGTCTTTAAAAGCTTTTGGAAATATTTGAGATAATATACATACCTCCATTAAATAAATATATCAAAGAATTTGTCATTTTGTAGTCAATTTCTAAAAAAAATATTTGCAATTTCTTTAAATGTCTGTTTATAATGTCTCTAATACATTTCTAAGGCCCTCTTAGACCCTCTCTTTACAGTGTATGTTCAGTATCGATAGTGAGACTATGCAGATAAAAAGTCAACTCCTAATTATTGTATCGTAATTCAGCTTTTAAAGGTCCCATGTCCTGGTGTGTTTGTTCATTTACTTTTCTTGGGTGACTATCAAACAAGGATTGAATTTAAGTTTAATAAAAAACTGGAAAATTTCTTTGCTGTAGTGTATCAGATGCAACTCTATTTTCCTCCCCGTTAGAGATGCTCTGATCCGAGGGGGCGGAGAGGCTACAAGAGGCTATGATGATCAGCTTTGTGCTAATTGGCTGCACAAACAACGCCTTATGGGAGGAGGGAGGCAGGGTTACAGGCCATGGAGTTGACTTTCAACAGTCATGGTGCCTGCCTGTGACAAGCAGGAAACACACATGTAGGTGGAGGCTGCTAATTACATAATAAACCTCAAAGAGTAAAGTGAAAAACGTAGTGTTTTAAGGGGCATTTTCTGCAAATAGGCATAGTGCATTTCTCTGTGAAATGAGAGTCTAGTATAAGGTGTCGTGTTCTTCTGCACCCCATATTACTTATAACAACATTAAAAGCAAGAAAACAGGTTTTTCAGACATGGGCCCTTTAACTTGGGTACAACCACATGTAATGAGTTGATTAACAAGCTCAATTCAAGGTCTATTTAAACAAAAACTTAAAAAAAAACAAAAACAAAACGCACCAAACTAACAACAGAAAAAACTGCAATTATTCAAAGAGCCACAATTTGAGATTTTTAAAACTACTATTAGTAGAGGATGGCAGAATATGGCCTTTAACCTTTTAATGTGCCATAAAATTTCATACATTGTAATTTTGCATTTAAGACTTATTCAGAATATTTTGAAAGTCCCCAATTTATTCCTCCATTCATTATCTACTTGTTGTTCCCTTTAGGGTTGCTGGGGGCTTCAGTCTATCTAAGCTGAAATCAGGCAAGAGATGAGTACACCCTGGACTGGTCACCAGCCAGGGCTGACACACAGACATACAATTATTCAAACACACACTTACAGCTAAGGGCAAATTTGAGTCATCCAATGAGCATGTTTTTAGCCTGTGGGAGGACACCTTAGCACTTGGAGAAAACCAACATAAGCATGAGAAGAACATGCAAACTCTGCACAGTAAGGCCTTAAAAAACTTAGGGAGTTGAACCAAGAATCCTCTTGTGAAACACAAGCGCTGACCTGCTGCTCCACCATGCAGCACAGCCTTAATGTGTACTTAATAAAGGTGCCCTGATTATACCAGCACAGATCAATATTTGTCAAAAAAACGTAATCGGTTGATCAGAATTAATATCTGTAAACACCAATACCTACCACTGATCACCTGTGGATTAACCTCTTGTTTACTCGTGGACACCATCTGCTTGTCTGCTGCTCCTGATGTTCTGTTGTGCTCTTACAACCTGTAGTAGAGACTCCAAAGCCTCAGTTCATTAAGTCCAACATATTAATCTTAAGTCTGAGTCTTTACTGAAATTCACGCTAAGACCAACAGCATAAAAGCAAATCAGCGACGCTAAAGGAGCAACAAATTGCCCCCAAATAAATGCATGTGGTGTTTGGTGATGCATTTGGGTTCCAGTCAGCAAAACTGTGATGCGTTCAGGGAGACAAAGTAAAATGAATATCTGATGTAGCTAAGAACATCATGTGTTTAAATGTATTTTTCGGAGTTGTTTAAATGTATTTTTCAGAGTCTGAAATATAGATTTTTGCTGAACCTTAAATAAATAAAGTTGAAATTTGTTTTCTTGGTATTATGAAATAATTACATCAGTTAAATTGTGTTAATGAATTAATATTTTTAAGTGCGTTGCCTTTAATTCATTAAACGATTTACACCGTTTTGCCTGTTGGACTTAATTAGTCAGTCGGTCAATAATTTTGTTCATTCGCATTATAAAAACAAGTGATAAACTAGAGAAGCACTCGGAGAGTGCAGACCTCCACCAAGATACAAATTTGTATCACGACGCACTCCGATATGACGGCCGAGTCTCCACTCACGTCCGTCCATGTGGAGAAGTCCTCTGTTGGCACTGCAAGGGTAGCTGGGTAATGTAGTGTAATAGGCTTGCAAAACCCTGACATGAGTTTGCAAATAAACTACAATTCCCATAATGACATAAAGGGGGCAGAATCCTCACAGCAGCTGAGGAGAAATGAATGGGATTTGCCATATAAACTTCAATGTTTCTTTGTGACGTCAATCTGGATTGGATCCAGATGAAAATTTACCTTGATAATAGACTTATATTATATTATTGTGTAAATTTTGAACCAAAACCGTCAAGTGATGTCAGAGATATGATTTTTTAAAATACGGCCCAGTTATGGGATCTTTCACAAAATTTGGGATTTTTTTGCATCCAGACAAATATGCGGATCACCGCAAAAATGTAAAGGCTTCTTTCGTGGACCAAACCACAACTCTGGAAAATTTTTTATTTAAATCCATCCAGCAGCTTTTGTGTTATCCTGCTGACAGACAAACAAACAAGCACACAGACAGACCCCGGCGAAAACACAACTTCCTTGGTGGAGGTAATAAGCCCTCTATTGTGTAATTCAGATGTCTTTATCGTACTTGTTGCATTGCTCCTTGAGATCTTTTTGTTTGCTTTGTTGAGACAACCTTCCAACCAACTGTTAAAAATAACATGAAAAATGATCGGTATTGGCATAAGCCTGATCCGGGCATCCCGAGAGATTAAACTGTTTAACAACTTTCAAAATTTATTAGGAACCCACAGATGTCCTGGTCTGGCTGGCTGATTAAATGCTTCAACCAAACTACATCAAATCAAGCAACACTGGCTTTCCCTTTACCTCAGTTGAAAATATGTTTCAAAAACTGGATTCATTGCCAGCCCTTATGAACACATGCAACACCTAGAGGCAGCTGACTGTGAGTTTACCCCTGCTCCTCTATCTCACTCTCTGGCAGTTTCAGCAGTAACATCAGGGATAATATCTGACCACAAATAAATGAAATCTCCCTTTTCCAGAAAGCTAGATTGAAAATTTATCTGTGCAGAGCAATCATGCATAATTCTACAGAGTGGGAGGGGGCCAAAGCGGGCACACACGTACACACATACAGGAAAGGGACTTATGAACTCAATTTAGTCAGCCGGACAGAGTTCTTGATTCTGTCACTTGGGATAATCGTCAGGATGTGGTACTCTGACCGAGCCCCAGCGTCTAAACCCAGGCAGGATATAAGGTCATGTTGGAGTGGAACTCTAGCCATGCAGCACCCAGACCTCAAGTGCTCTGGTGGTTTTGTGGTTATCTGCAGTAGCCAGCTGTCGCAAGCTCTTCAAGAACGTCCCCTTCTCCTCTTCCTCAGCCTCTCATCTTTCCCCCCTCTCTCTCTCTTTTTTCCCCTCTCTCTCAATCAAATCTCTCCAATCAGCTAAAACAAATCTGGCCTTTTCTTCTTGTCTTAATGCAGAGCGTAAATTTGTGTTTTCCTGCTACTGCTCTTAAAAGATTTAGTCTAGAATGTGTTGAAATATCTAACTGTTAGTTTTAAAAGCCGGAGTTCTTAGAAGAAAAACACTAAATTACACGGTTGGTTCCCAGGCAGGATGAAGAGAAAACCCTTGGCTATATTTGTGTCACACTTCATGAACTCTCTCTGGCCTTTTAGGTTCCGAGGAGACTACAGCACATTTTTCTCTCAGTTTTTTCTTCTTCTTATTGCAATAAAAGGAAACAAGTCTCTTCCCTTCTTGCATGAGAGTGACTAAAAGGACAGCTATGCATAATATATCTGACAGCACATGTTTAAAAGGTTATCCCTTTTCTGCTCAAAATAAGGTCAGTTCATCACAGCTAAACGAACGCAGGAGGAGACGGTGTGAGACTTTCTGTTCTGTGTTCAGTAATGTGTCCGTTTATCACTTAAGTTCTGTTTTCTGTCTGTCACTGTTAGGGACGACGTGGATAAGAAGCACCACTCCACGGCATACATCATCACAACGGATGCACGCAGGCAGAGGAGGGATCAGCAATCTGCCATGTGTCTTCATAGTGTGTGTGTGCATGCGTGTGTGTGTGTGTGTGTGTCTGTCTGTCTATAACCTAAAGTGCAGAGCTCCACCTGCTGGTCAAAGAGCGCTGCACAAGATCATTAAAATGAGGCACAAGAATTTATGACTGTAATGACCACAGTCATTTTACTGAATGGGTCTGTAGCTCTCCAGCAGGTTTATTAATGGATGAAGAGCGTGCATTAATGTGTGCACTGAACAGAGAGCACCCACTGTTACACTTTTGATGCAGTATATGAAGGAAATTTTACCTTACATTTCTGCAGTGTAAGATCCACATCATTTATTCTTTGCTCTTGTCTTTTCTACGACACTAGTGGTAAATCAGCAGGCCTCACTGTTTTCTTTGTTCACTGATTTTTTATTTAACACTTCTTCTCTTTTTCCAAGCTCATTGAAAATCCATTAGAAGATAAATATTGAGGCAATAACTTGTTTGTTTAGTATAAACAGTGCCATGGGCATTCAATAAAGTGATGAATAACAAAAAATCCTTAACACAGGCTTTGACTAATAAATATGATGTGTTTCAGATTTCATTTATTAAATGTGTGAGGTCATATATTGCTTTTTTTTAGTTTTGCATGCCCTTTGGTGTGTTTTACATGTCTCCTCCGGATGATAGAGTACTACTGAGCTTAAGAAAAAAAATGTGTAGTACCTGGACTTCTCCCTCTCCTCCCAGGGCCCCTGTATAGACCTACCAGTATGATGTTTTGTCAGCTGTTTAAGCTTGTTTGCTTGTGGTAGCAAGCCTAGTGCACAGTCTATTGAAAGAATGCGAAGTCATAGAAAAAATGGTGCTGACAGTGCTAAACTGACCAATTACAACAGATCAGGTCCAACAACCAATCAGAGAAAACTGGAGCCACATGGGGAACGCAGGGCTTAAACTGACAGACTAAGAACAAAGGTAAATCAGAAAAACTAAGAAAATGGAACATTAAGATTTATGAACACATTCTTGCAGTCATTGAAATCAAATGTATAAACCCACGATCACACGGTGTCCTAAATGAACATGATACATACAGGCATTAGCAACAAAATCAGCCTGGCTGCACTTAATTATGGGTGTCTCAGCTGCTCGCTAGCAATGCAGCGCAATGGTTATTCTCTCTGTTTTCTCCTCTGACACGACAACGCAGACAAGCAACAAGGAAAGAGGAATATTGATGAGGGGCTGGAGGATTTTCATGCTTTTCTTAAACTCTTCTCTCTCAGTAGAGCGTATTCATCTGTTTAATGCTTTAATGCTTTAAAGGAGGATTCTTTTATATCTGTCAGTGAAATGCTTTACTTTCAACACTGAAGGAGAAACTTTATTTAGCTCACAGAGGGCTATGTATTGAGTCCACCATTTATCAATATAAAGCACTACACATCCATTTTTTCACATAACAATCAATGCACTTGATCTTTTTAGGGAAATACAGGGCATTGAATCCAATATCTAAGGAATGTAGTATGGACTGTGGGTGTGCAACGCTGTGTGATACAACTCAACATTTGATGCTCTCGCTCAGTTAAGACATGGTGTAAGGCAAGATACAGCATCTTTAATGTTTTCATAGTAACCTTAACAGTAAATTACAAAAATATTGAGGGCTGCCCTATTGTAACTTTCCCACAACACATTTGAGTGACAGATCAGAGGTTCCCAATCTTTTCAACTTACGACCCCCAGAATAACATTGCCAGGGTCCTTGGACATGATTTCATTGTATATTGCTGCAAAATATAATACTATTATATTTATACATTTATTGTTAAAAGGGCCAAAACTTTCATACAACCATATCCTTGTATGAAGTGACACCTGATTTTACACTAAATTCACTTTAAGTATATAGTTTATACATACTGACAATAATGGGCAAATTACACCACTTGACAGGCTTGTGTGATATGTCAGTTCATTCGTATGACTCACAGTTTTTGTTGTGGGTGATGCAGAAAATAAAAGTCAATATTTTTTCCTTGACTTAGTCCACTTGTCCCTTTGCTCCTTCTTTCAGCACAACAACAACTACAGAGTTGTGGCATTGTTCGATGAGAGAAACAAAAAAAAAGTTCCATAATTTTGTATGATAGGGTGGGACCTGCCGTTTTGCGCACATGCCCAACTTTTGGCTTGTATTTCTGTTTGTGAGATTGAGGACTTTAATGTCAATATTAAGTGAAAAAAATGGTATAATTTCGTTTTGAGGGGGTTTTTTTGGAGGGAAATTTGCTTGTAGTGTTGACAACAAGAAAATTCAGCTTTCATCTGAAAACTTAAATAATTGCAGTTGTTTGGGGGTAAATATTGATGTTTTTTTCTTGCAAATTATAACATATCACCTGTAGGATGTAAGGATTAAAGGCACTTTTCTTTTGTAAGTGTTCTTTTCTTAAAATCAATCTAAATTTTATCATTATATACACCAAGAACATAAACAGGGAAGTACCTTTCTTCAAATTTGGAATAAAGTAAATAGCTATTTCTCTTCAGTTACCCATTGCTGTTCTTGTAAAATCTGCCCAGACACCAATGAATGAAATCCTTCCCAAAAAATAAAATACTCCAATGGCAGAGGTGACGAAACTGAACCAAAACTATTACCAAAAAAATGAGGTATGTCTCGAACCTTGGGCTAAATGTACTGTTGCCTCGCTAGTGCGCACACCATACTTGACGGGTTGTTCAGGATTCTTTCAGGGGTAATAAGTGCTGATCTCAGAGGGGTATATTATTAAAGCTGATTCATAAATATGATATGTATATGACCTTTCTCCAATTTCCATGACCTTTAAGGTTATTGGTACGAATCGGTCCAGGAGGAAAAATGATTTCTAAGTACAACTAACAACAATGTTATGCACAGACACATGATGAGTGGCAACATATTGTCATTTGCTGTGTTTTTAATAAAGGAGTTCACAAAGAGCAGAAAAGGCGCAGATTCTTAAGTACTCCTCACATGCTGTCCCCTGATGGGAACATTCTGTGGATCTTGCAGAAAGGCTTACCATGACACCCCTCAAATGAAGAAGCATGTCTCCTGAGTGGGCAGGAATAACCTAATCTGTTGATGCTTCTTCAGTGGATTCCTATTAGAAGAGCTTAAAAGCTGTCATTTCTGTTAAGCCATGGCAAATCACCTGAGCGTGATGGCTGATGGGTGGAGGGAAAAGCAAATGGCACAAATGGCGGAAACATTAATGACAAACTAGTCGCATAAGGACCTAAAAAGCAGTGCATATGGGAAAAACAGATGCCAATAGAAAAAAATAGACCTACATTTAAATAATCACTATAATCTTTTCTTACTGTAAGACTTGAAAGAGGCCCACTCAGTGACTCTTTGGCTCCTATTACCATGTCATTAACCTCTTCACGATTAAGCGGGCAGCGAGGAGACACAGGTGGGGTCCAAGGTCAGTGCTTAGACACCCACTCCAGCATGGAGGGTGGCCTGTAACAAGAAAGGCCACACTCTTATCTGCCTGCCTGTCTTCAAGCATCTATTTCAAATCATACTGTTAAAAAAAAAAAAAAAAAATCCTCCCCCAGCAGTGATCCCTCCATGTTAAAACTCCAACAGCAGGCAAGGTCAGCTGCCTGATTATCGCAGAAATTAAAAAAAACTGTTGTACTCAATTAGAAAAAGACTCTTTGAAAGAATAAACACAGCAGCCAAACACCTGGTGTGTGTTGGCATCCATGAGACAGACTGCAGGTGGGGATAAATTAAAGCGAGTCTACACCGGAGGAGGTTTTCATGAATAAAACATGACTCTTTTTTACTTGTTGGGGCTGTAGCTCTTTAGCGCGGCTATAACTCCTGCTTGTTGTCCCCCATTGGCAGGAAGTGTGGAAAAAAAAAATTCCGAAATAGATTTTCTTATGATTAGACGTCAGCTTGCATTAGGAATTAAATGTGTGGCAGGTGAAGAGGAACCAGGGTCTCTGTAATCCCATGACAAACACACTTATTACTTTGTCAGTCTGTTTCCACAAAAGTGACACAAAGAAGATACATGAGTGTGTAGAAGTGTGTGTGCTCTTATAAATGGGACAGCTCATAGCAGCCTGGCTTTCCTTCAGTGTGTGTGTATCCATGATGGATGGAGGAAGCATGTAGGAGTGGGATAACTTTTCTGCCCGGACAAGGACACCCTCCTCCACCAAAGAAGAAGAAAGAAGATCATCACGCTGAAACACTTGCAGGGATGGTCTCCCGTTTCAACTGACATATTTTAATCATCCTTACAAGGTGACAAATTAAATTGTGCAAAAATCCCTTCAACCTTACTTTTAGAAATCAAAAAAACAACATGTTTAATACTTTTTAAAATCTAAATCAGCCATGACTACGGTTGCAAATTTCTGATACCTTTCACAGCTGGAAACCTTCCTAATAATGATTTATGCGAATAAACAGGGGAAAAAATGGAATTTATAAAATTGAAGGTTGGCCCTTAACAGGGATTTTAAAAATAGTTAGAGAAAATATATTTTCACATAATTTTGACTAAAACACCCAGCTTTCCTACACTTGATAATATCTTCGCTTATCATCAATCTCATGCACATAGCTCACTGCTTACTGCTTATTTTAGGTGGGTGTGTGCATATGACAAAACTAAATGTTTATCATTATGTTTGGATATAAAACAGTTCTTTAAATTACCTCCTATTTACAGTCAATTCCCATGAATTCCCAGAATCCCCATGGAAAGTTTCCAATTTAGAATGTTTCCAAAAATCCCCGGCTTAACTCCCCAGCTTTGGGAAAGTTTCCAGACATTTACCTCAAATTATCAGACATTTTGCAACCATAGCTATGACAAAAAATTTCTATCAAACATCACATGGCAAGATTCAATGTGGAAGCTGATTTTGGTGAGTTAAGAGAAACATATCAAACTCCACAGTATCTCTCCTCAACTGCTTCAATCTCTGAGGCATCTTAACCGTTTTTAATGTATCTTTTCAATTATAACTTTCCTCTCCATCTTTAGTAAATTCATTTGTTTATTTTCTTTAAATTATAAAATAACTGTATCAGTTACATAATGTAACTGTATAGTTGTTCTGCGATTTAATGTCTTCTTTTAATAGAACTCTTTGCATTGTTTAACCGTTAAGTTAGGCCTAATATTTTTGTTTAGTCTGTAAATAATTTTGTTAAATAATTAACATAAATGAGCACATTTGATTGATGCAATGATTCCTAAAGTGGGGCCAATGGCCCTTACAGGGGGCCCAAATTTATGATAAGGGAGGTCCACATTGTGTTCCAGTAGGATATTTGTTGCATTGTACATTATGAGGTTTTTGTTCTTATCTGTTAAGCAAACTCTTGACCACACGCTATAACAAATCATAAAACAGGAACAGTATCAGTACCATCCAGCTTCACTAGACAGCGACAGGTCATTGGTATTTGCAGCAAAGGCCTGATTGTGGCATCCCTCAATCAAATCCCATCTTCTCAGCAATATCTGCCATTGAGCCTGGCTTTTCAGTACGACTGCCAGAAAGTCTTAAACTGAAAAGAAACTGCACAACAGCCATTTTTCTAACGGTACCAAAAGACTATTGAGTTGTGATATTGAGCTCCACCACAAAAATCTTTGGAACCTGTAATGATATCCTGAAGCCAAAAAGCCAAAATATCTGCTGTTGTTTGTTCTGCAGGTACTGAAGATTGAGTCTCATTTTCATCCTGTTATTTCTCATTCTTGCTGTGAGCACAATAACACCTCGCCAGATTACTTCAGTTCAACGACTCAAAGTAGGATTATTTGAGGTGAAATTAGCTGTCACAAACGATGACAAAACTGTTAATAAGAAAAAGAAACTAATTTAGAAAATATCCCGTCCAATCTGTTTTCCTTTTATTTGCTCCCAGTGTGAGTGTGTAAGCGTGAAAACAAACAAAGGGAATGAATGTGTTTACCAGCGGCCCCCTAAAGTCAGACCCCATCATCTGCATTCACAAAGACGCTCAGATGAAAGCTGCATGTGTTCTTTTTCCTCTGTGGTATTTTCTGATTGTTCTTTATCTTTTTGTTTACCAGGGACCCAGATGAGGACTTTAAATCTCCCTTAAATCTCTATCTCCTGAGTCAAGTATTCTTGTATGTGCTTGTGTGTGTTCATCCGATTTGATTAAATAAGTCAAAGCTCTGATGCAACTCCCTACTTTTTAAGACTATAAAACAATCTGCAGCAGCATGCACAAGAGCCAGTATAAAAGGCAGCCAAGCACATCTAAATGTACAATTTCACACTCACACACACACATCCACGCACACACACATCGAGAACAACTGCACCAATCGTTTAAGGCCTCCAAGGCCTCGATAAGCCTCTGTAAATCAACCACCATCCGGTACTGAGTTTTATTCCCCTCTCTCTCAGTGGATGTTGGGTTATGACCCGTAGGCAGGAGGTTATTTATTGCTTTAGTCTCAGCTAGTGTTGACTCCCAGCCACTCATCTATGGTTGGAGGCTAATAGAAAGCAGCACAGGGTTGTAGATCTGCAGGAAGCCAGCTCAGCCGCAGGGACCCCGCTCGATGGTTTCCTCAGAGCCTTGTTTTCCCCTGATTCTTAATGTCTCCCCACTCTTCAGCTTTCAACTTGTTTTTTTTCAGTAATGATCAAATCAAAATGAAAACCTTGGAGTGAACCTGAGGTGAATGAGGCCTTATCAATAAGTGCTGAATGAGGGGGAGAAAGGAAGGAGGGTAAGAGAGCAGAAAGAAGGAAGACTGCAGAGCGTAAACATTTCCCAGAGCCTGCTGGCAGAGATGATAGACAGCCTGCAGCCTGCTGGTCTGCCTCGGTCTCCAGCACATCAGAAACATCTCTATTCTCTGAGAGGGCTGCCTGCTTTGTGATGGAAACTTGGAGTGATCAGTTGGGAAAGAACAAAACATTTAACAGGTAAGTTGTCTATGTTAGAATAACGGATGGGCCAGTACTTATCTCAGGAATTGTTCCATTACTGATCAAGCTGGAACACACAACATTGTGATAAGTCATGCTACATTTATCTCAAGTTCAACTGTATGACAGCAGCATGTCAAAGGCAGTCTTATTTCAAAGTCTTTTTCAAATGAAGTCATCAAATGCATCCTACTATACCAAAGACACACGATCCATGCAGTGTATTCCACCACATTCCCAGAATATGGAAGTGTTGGAAAATTCACATCACTTCATGATTCACATTGGAATCAAACAAATATGCATGAATCAAATTTTTTAGACAAACTGGTAAATGGTCTTTCTATAATCATCAAGGTTAATGATCAGCCTGCAGCCCATACAGGCATGCAAAGCCAACAGCTATTCCTTTGTGTAGCCTCTCTCTTCACTCTTTATGTACGCTGTGCAGGGGGTGTGCTTTGTGGCTCCTAGCTTGTAAGCTTTTCTGCTAAAACCCCATGCAGCACAGCTAACGACAGCAGCACTAGCTCACAAAATCAGTAAGTAACAGGTGTGTGGAGCATACTGCCTGCACTACTGTGCACTGCTGTGATACATTCAGCCTGCCCTGTTTTCATTTAAGAAAGGTGTCTGGATAAACTATCCTGCAGGTAAGGGGATGCCTGAACCAACTCAAAGGCCAAGTTTGCTATATGAAGGAGAGGCAAAAACCCAATCTTATATCATACACCACGACCCAAAGTCAGCGTGTGGAGAAAAACAGCCAAAGCCTGCGTAACATCATTTTAGAGATCTGAAAGGCAACAATTTTCCAATATATCACAATTAAATTCGAATCAGATTCTTATTCTTGGGGTCAAAACAGTTTTCAATTCATGACTCTTAATAAACTCCCTATTGGTTATTTAAAAGTGCATCACAAGTAAACAAAGCATGAATGAGATACAGAAACAAAATAGCTGAAATTAATAACAGCTCTTGCTTGCTTTTGCAGCAGTGTTTGACATAATATTACATGTATCCATGGAGACAATAAATATGCCGTGTCATTCATTGCTGCTCAGTCTCGGCATTTGCTACAACAAGGCATTTCATATCCTACCAATAAAATTATGGATTTCCCCGGTCTTTGAAAACTTCAAAGTATTTGAGCCAATGTATGTTCTTAAATAAAAATATGTAAAAAAAATGTTGCAGTTTTACAATTTTGTCATTAAACCTTGTATTTATGCAATTTTTATATTCATGCAGGACCTCAACCCAGTCCCTTTTAAGACATACTTTTTTCAGGACAACCTGAGTTATCAAATATTTATGCTGCACTGATTTCAGATTATTCTATTAAAAGCTGTATGACCACGGAGGCAAAATTAAAAATAAAATAACATTAAAAAAGTAAAGGAATTTGAATTTCACAGAACTTAGTAAAAACCAAACACTGGTCTTCAGAGTCCAAGCATCTTCCCATATTATATGGACCCCAAGACATAACAGAATAAAGTAAGTGTTACCCTGCAGGGGTGTTGGTAATCCCAGAGAGAAAGCAACTTTTGTGTTTTCTGAGAATTCTCAGTATTGTATTTTTAACTTGTTTCAAAGGTCAGGGAGTAAAGGTGCGTTTTAAGCTCTGAAGGAAAGTGAAGAGTCTACATTTGGATGTGTGGATGCGGGGTTTTTTTTTAGTTTACTTGCACATTTTTGCATAACAAACTGCTCCAAATTTAAGTTTCAACTCTTCCTTTTTCTACAAAGAATATCTAAAGGCCAGGGTTTTGATGGGTTGAGGTAAAAAAATTTTATACTTAGAAATGTATGATGTTTGCTTGCACTGGTTGGACCCTTATTGTGAAAACACGTTAGCATTTGCGACTAAATTGATGCTCTTGTAATCTCTGATGCTTTTTTTCTGATCTTTCTGTTGCTGTATTTAAATGTTAGCAAATTCATTATAATTCTAGTTGATTTCAAAGATTTAGAACAAGTTGCTGGAGAATGTAAAAAAAAAACATTTATTCTAATAACCTTGTATAATTAATTTTTTATGACCGAACTTGACACACTTTGTTGTACACAAGTAGAAAAAGTGGGATGTTGCAGTACACATAAGATGATGATCCAACTCTCATGTTCACAGTAGTTTATACAGTTTATTAAGACAAAACTGGTCCTTTTGCACCTCTGTATTAGCCAATACAAAAAGCTTCCCCTGGTATCAGTATCTGAACTGGAAAAGTCACATCTGTGCCTCCCTATCCAGACTGACCATGCCTCTCTCTTTCCTCCTTACCTTCACAAAGCAGCTGTGAAACAATCTGAACAAGGCTGTCATCCCTCACAGTGCAGCCTCTAACCCAAACTGGCAACACGAGCTTCGGCGTGGTTTGAAATACGGGCCCACTTGCCATTTTTGCAGTGCTGACAGCATCTGACAGTTAAGAGGAACAACCACAGACTGAGGATATATGAGGGGGTCCTTGAGTGATGACAGCACGGCAAAGATGGAGAGCGGTGATGTAATGGAGACAAGGCTGCTGACGGATACTACCAGAGAGGCCGGTTTGTCTGCTGCGCTCCAAAACCATTCATATCCAAGATCTATGTGTGAGAGCACCAACACTTAATAGAATAATCCTACACCTGTGTCAGCTTGTTTGTGTGGGCAGTATATATATTTGTCGGTGAGTGTTTTAGAGGGGGGTCAAACGGTGTACAAATAGTCCACTCAGGCCAGGATTACTCACTGAGAGATCTCTGTGGCTGAAAAATGAAGACATTTTCTGCCATTTCTGACTCTTTTATTCTGTTTATCTGTGACTTTTTGGAATTTGGTAGGATAGACTTTCATTCTAAAGTAAGTCTAAAAATGTTGTTTTATGAGTAAATGAAGTTGTTTACACTCACAAGCTAAGGGGCTGATGTGTTTTTTAATGCAAGAGGCAATTCCAGACACTAATAAACAGATTCATAGAGCAAAATAAATAAAGACATAAAATGCAGTCCACTTGAGGCTGGTTGCAAAATCAGACTAATCATCATTAGAGTCCATGTTAAAACGCTCATTTTGTCTTGTTCAGTATAAGTTTGGGTCTCTCTACCACACTTCTTTAATCCTATGAACTGTATGGAGGTTGTGTGGTCAAAATTCAAAATTGCACTAAGTCCATGATAGGTCTGTCTGATATTGATCACATTTTAGCTGATTTTGGGCTTGGTCATTTCAATTTAATGACTACTATGTTTACAATCATGAGTATTAAAAAAAATTTCACATACAAAAGACCTCTAAATCACGTTACATCTCCCTTTTTTTCATTAAACTCTTTTTAACCTGCAGAACCTCGTTGAGATTTAAAATCTCATTAACAAGGGTGTCCAAGATGAGCAGCAGAACATTTCTCAAGTTACCGACCAATTACAAACACAGAGCAACAAAAATAATCAATCAGTGTCACAGAGCAAAAAATCATCAGTCAACGCATCAACAACCCGCACCATCTTCCTCCATTGCCTTTAATCTGCTTTTAAGAAGATTTAAAGAGACCAGCTCCCCAAGATCCAGTTTTTCCTGCAGCAGATTACCGTCAGTTTTACCAATTTAAGACAAACTTTGTGGACAGATAGCAAGAGTAAATTTTGTTCCTGAGTCACAGAATAGAGATTGTAGCTTTAAGAAACTTTTACATAAATACAATTGCTGAGGTCCGAAGGAAACAGTTTAAGTATCGCCTTATAAATCAGGATGAACCAATGATTCATTCTACACAAGGTCAAAAAGGGCCACCCAACTTGATCATACAGAGAGCAATGATGCTTCAGAGCCTTAAGATTTGTTATGAACCTTACAGCTATGTGCTATACACTATGCTAAGATCTGAAGCACTGAGAAGATGTATGCATACGTAAAACATCACCATAATCAATGAGGGGAATAAAAGCAGAAGCAAAAAGCTGCTTTCTCTTCTTTGAGTTTGGGAAAATCATGAGTTTGGTTCTGTCAGGATTCAGAATTAGTTTCATCTCCTGCAAAAGACAGAGAGACTGATTCTGTGCAGGAGTAGAGCAAAAAATAACAGTGTCATCTGCATATAAGTGAAAATCTGCTTTGGGGACATTTTGACCAATTTCTCACTGTGTCTGAGACACTAGCTCCTGTCACTTTAAAGCCCTCTTCCCCACATGAGACAGTCTTTTCTGATTGGCTGACTGGTCTGATCTGTGGTGACTGAGCACAGTGTAGCACTCTTCAGCACAATGTGACATGTGTCCTCACAATGTGTTGGCCTTAAAACCTTATAGCTCATCGGTTTGATTACATGAAGATTTACAGTTTTGTGTGACTGAAACAAAAAGGACATTTCTAAATTAATTAACAGATTGGCATGTTGTAGCTGTTTACCCGAAATCCAGACTTTGCTTAAGTGAAATGCTAAGCAAGGGATCATTATCTGTTCAAGGGCCAGTGTTTTCTTTTCAGGCACTATAGGGGCTAGATTTTAAAATAAATTGAAAAACCTGATTATTTTGGTCATATTAACACACTAGATGCAGGGCCATCATGTTGTCCATCACTGGCTTTGACACTGGTTGAATATTTGCTAAAGTTTTTTTTGTTATGTGAAATTTGTAAAGTATTTTTTGCATAATAGTATATAAATCCATGTAGCTGAAATTCATTAACATTAAAAATTAAAGGTAAGAATTGTTCTTCAGTATCTTTGTACTGAACAGTCTGTTTTCTACATTATATTGATGTCTTGAAGGGTTTTGTTACTGTGGTTTTGTTATTTATGATGCAATAGCTGTGTGCATGTGTTTAAAGTGAATAAGTACTATAGGATGGACTCCAGCCAGCATAGCTCTTGCTTTAATGACAGCTAATGCAGATCCAAAGAAATAAGAAAAGAGAAATGCTCTTGTCACAGGGAAAACAAGTTGATGAATTGATCTGATTTGAAAATAATTCCTTCGCAGTGTAGGTTTATTTAACTGATTTTGTGCACAAGTGATGATGGCTGAGATAATAAATCTGTTGTATTGATGCCGAAGCAGAACAACAAGCACATTTCTCTCTCCCTGTCTACCAGGCTTCATGTTCAGATTTGTTCAGTGTTAAAGTGTTTCTGAAAGGCTCCTGGGTCCTTTGCTGAGGTTATTTTTCACAACTGTTAGCTATTCTGCTGCTGGGCAAATAAACACAGGGCAAGGTTCTTCAACAGAAGAACTCAGTTTAAGTTTACAAGTAGAAAATAAATCTTACTTCTGCTAGGACAGCTTTTGTTTGATAGAGGTGGCTGCAAAACTAAAAGTGAGAAAGGCTTAATGTTACATGTTTGGAGACAGAATTTCAATAAAACCTTAAAATAATAAGATGGAGGGTCTCTCATATTATGTGTTGTTCATAAACATAATCTGCTTCAGCTAAAAATAGTGTATAAATTATGTAAACAGTGTTTAATAACTTTTTAAAAATATTATTAATAAAAACCTAGGCTGTGCCATGTAATGAAATAGAGTAAAAAATGGTGGCTTGCTAGCGGAAAAGTTTTAGTTGTAAATGTGTTCAATACAAAGTGCAATCGCCCTGTGTTGTTTATGTGACTTGCTTTTACCTTAAACTCTTAAAATTAAGCAAAATTGTTAGACTCATCTGCAGCAATATATAGCCCCAGCCTACATGCTGGTTCCCTTTGTACAGAAGAAGAGGTGATCTTTGTCACTGTGACTATCATTTAGGTTATTGGCATGTACTTCGTAAAACCCCACTTCAAAAATCCCGAATTCTTCTTCTAACACATTGTACAGATCAGTTTGGAGAAGACGTTACAGTTACGTCACAGTAGATGCGCATGCATACTGTTGGCGAGAAAATGGTGTAAATATACAGAGATAAACACAGAGCTGCAGTTTCGATTACTGATGAAAGGGGAAGCATGCCATACTTTGCCACAAGCTGTCTGTGTAAAAATGTGAAAAAACACTCTATAAATTACCTAACAAAATTCCTTAAAGCAAAACACAATTATGGATGAATAGATAGCAGTAAAAGCAGTACGCTTGTGGTAATTTACATTATTATTAAATTACTTGACAATTAGTTAAATACTTACCAAAGATGAATGCTCGTCCAGTTGTAAGCTGTCACTATCATCAATGTGTTTTTATTTAACATGTTTATGATAGCCTACGTCTTGAGGCCTGTTTTGTTTTTGTCACTGGCTAGGTGTTACACTGCCACAGGTGACCGTGTTAACTGATGACTTTAAGCCAAGCAGCAAATGTTTACGATGAATCGTTTTAGAACAAATGTCTTTTTATTTTAACCTTGCACAGCAGCTGGATCTGCCTGATTCAATGTCTGTAATGAGACAGCTTCAGAGGCAGTTTTGTCACTGAAAGCACTGAAAGCATGTCTTGATAGAAAGGATATTTTTTGCTCCATTTCTGACATGTTTCTGCGGTAGTTTGTTCTACAAAGTGGCTAATGTTTTGTATTTTACACACTCACAAACTACACTATCTGATTGGCCCTGAATGAATGTGATTGATGGAACAATCAGCCAATCACCTGCCAGATATGCTTTTGAAAGGTTCAGCCCATCCCCAAACGCTTTCTATGGGCTGTTGCCCAGATGGACTAGTGAAATGTGTTGAATGGTCCATCTAGTGTGTCAGGTTATCTTTGTTAAGGTTTTCATTAAAACTGTATCTTATGTGCATTTTTGGCCTAATAATAATAAGGACATTTAAATGTTAAACATCGCTGTATCAATTAAAACGACAGGCGCACCCTGCTAAAAGCCACTAGATAGTACGCATACTTTTGAAACGATAACTTTTAGCATAATGTCAGTCCATATTACACAAAAACATCTGATAAATACCAGTATTCAATGTACAGAACAGTTTTGCTTGGGAATAACCTTGAGATTTCATTCATCAAAATCGTTGGGGTTCACCTACTCCAAATTACATGAAGACATCTGTCCACCATAACTTTATCTGTTTAGTTGATGGTTGATCCACTGAGCTGACAAAGCCTACGACTAAAAGACTGTTCCCTCATTACTGAAGAATAGCTCGTCACTGTGAGACAACTTGTCTTCTGCTGACAAACTATTAAATTCACACAAGAAAGCATCCAGCTGGTCCTGATCTCCATTTTGTGCATTGACCATAAGCTACTGCTAGCAAACTTTAGGCCACTGGTAAGGGTTCGCCAACAAAATATGTTACCACTGTGTACAAACATTAAGAGGATTCATACTTCAAGGCCTTAAAGGCAGTTTCTAAAACTCTCTGTGAAGCACATCGCTTGCATTCTTGTACACCTGGGTAAAATTGCATCCTCCAAACTAGAAAAAAACTAAAGTATATAGTACCTTTACTCTTACTAAGATGTTTACAGATTCCAAACTTGCTTTTAAGTGAAATACTCTGAACCAGGTAGAGCACAGAGAAAAATTCCCCTTTCAGCAGACTGACAAATACAAACACTTCTACTATTCAACTCTGCAAACACATCTTTCTGCACAGTGTTGTTTCAACATCTGAGTGAAGTTACATGAGTAAAAACATTTATGTACCGAAGGACAAGCTCAACAGATTGATTTTCTGTGCACTCTGGTCATTGCAGGTCATTTGCCCTGCAAACACCAGTGCAAATTACACTACACAAAAAGCAGATGCAGTTATTTTCACTCAACAACATAAAAACATGTTTTTAAGTGAGTTGTTAGAAACTGATTTATGACTCAGGGTGCTGTTTAGCTGTCATGGCTGTATATGTAAAATGAAATACTTGGACAGATCAATAAGGAGAGACGAGGCATGCAGTTGTATTATAGCGTGTCTGAATGTGTGTGTCTCTGCATGCTGTCAGATTTCAATGAATAAGTGGCATTATGTTAACTCACAAGAGTGGATTATTGGTACCATGTCTGAACAAAAGATGGAACATAGAATAAGGAATGTTTGAAATCAGAAAGCACAAGTGAAGTACCCGAGCTAAATCAACAGCTTTGAGCACTGGTATTACCTCAGGGCCCAGCAAAATATTGGTAAAACAAGGCCCAATTTTTTAAAGATTTAACCACTGAAATTTAACATTGAAGAACATGCCGTTTTGATCAAAGACAGAGGAAAAACCACAGTTTGTCCTCTTGATATATTCACAACTGAGACATAATCTGCATGCTGTGCTGAGCTAGTAACCTAAAATCAAAAGTTACATTTCTACTTCTTATGTCTGCAATGCCTGGCTTTTTAATTTTCTTCTCTTCAACGCAGCTCATATTTAAAGCCACTAACAAAAAGAAAAATGGGGGGGGGGGGTTCATTTCAGCTGAGAGTTTAAGAGTTTTTTACTCTTAAATAGCACAGGGAACAAATTTAGATTTATAAAATCAGGAAAGTCTGTCACAGAATGTCACATCAGTAGAGTTTTCAAACCATAATAGAGGAGAATATTTCCCCAACACCTCTACATCAATAAAATTTTGAAAATATTAATAGTTTCATGCATTTTCACGTGTCTACATGAGGCTCTGTGCTGATTGGCTGCCCAAACAATGTCTGATGGAAGGAAGAGGAAGGGTTAGAGGGCACTCTCAAAACAGCCATGGTGTCTGCCTGTGACAAGCAGAAAACACACATGTAGGTGGAGGCTATAAAGATATTACATAATAAACCCAAGGAAGTAAAAAGCGTTTTGAGGGGCATTTTCTTTAAAGAGGCAGAGCATGTTTCTCTGTGAACTGAGGGTTTAGTAATAGGTGTCATGTTCTTCTCCTCCCCAAGCCCCTTCTGACAACTTCTGAAGCAAATGCAATTGATCTTGTAGGACATGGGACCTTTAAGAGGTTAAAACAGACAAAGCCAACTGAAACCTTAAACTTCTCCATAGTCACAGCAGAGGAGGGGATTTCTTGTAAACAAGGAGACAGTTTCATTCATGAGCATCACCATTTGAAAGTTATGAATTACTCCCTCACATTAAGTGTGCAACATACTGTAGACTGTTGCTTTAACTTTTTCCCAACCCCCAAGCTGAAAACCACATGTTTAAGAGAGAAATGCTTTCAACTACTCTGTGGTGAAAAGATATTGCTCTGACTAAAGCGGGGATATTTTGTAAACCATTGCCATTGTAGTTTTGAGCTGTTTAACACAAACCTTTTCACCATGTCTGTCCCATTCCAACAGGACAGCCCATCACCAGAAGCCAGCTCGCTCACACACAGCTGATCCGCCAGACCACCATAGTATGTCCGATAGAGACGCAGGCTATTTAGAAAATCCCTGAAAAGAAGAGAAATCGCGTCTTTAATGATTTTAAATCAGGAAATTACACATCTTTCCTTACATCTGTCATCTTTCCCACTCACCTTCTCCTGACAGTGAGTGAGTCTGCTGACACTCTGGCAGCTTTCAGAGGGAGGGACTCTCTGCTGTGTGCAACGCTCACCGACTGCATGGGCTTCCTGCTCACTGGGCCACACAGTTTGTGAACCTAGAAACCAAAGAGACACACAGATTTATGTCTAAACACTAAAGGGGGAAACATGCATTATTAAAGGCTGAACTGTACTGGTGCCTGACAAATGGTCTCTTATTAAGATGTTTGAGAGACAGATGTTTATTCTGAGGCCATTAGTGTGGCACAGCCTCTCATTTCCCATTTCTAACGAAGTGCATGTGTGACTGTCAGGTAGCAGTGACATCTGACAACCACTAGATGGAGCTGTTGTGTGTCCTTGACAAAGAGAGGCATGGTTGTTTTCAGTAAAAACATCCTGTGTGATTTATTTATTATAAGTCTGTTAGCTTTCTCACTAAATCCGACAAAACGCTTTCCTATCATGGTTTATCAAAAGATTCTTCAGGAAATAATTTAAAAACAAGGCCCAGACATCCCATAAGAAACACCTCACATCTTTTCAGAAAAATGTAAAGAATAATGCTGTATGTTTTAAGAAATATATGTTATATTTTCATTATTGACAACAGAAATTGATGTTTCTATTGGTTTAAACATTGTCAAACAATCACAGAGATGTAAGTGACCTATACCTCTGTTAAAGCTAAGGTTATATCTAATACAGAAGCCATCATCTAAAATATATATAATGTTGCTAATAACACAAGTAGAAACTATACAGCATTGCAGAAAAATAAGAGAAGAAAAAAAATCCAAAATATAAGATACATTTACATATTACAAATATTACATTTGTTGTATACTTTCCATTATTTAATTGTTGTTTGGTTTGGCAAGACCAACTGATGTCGACATGTAAGTTGTGTTTAAGCTGCCCAATCAGATGTTTACAAGTTACTGACTCATCTAGTCTGACTAACAAGTTGGATCTGGCAAGCAAATTATCTTTGGTCTTCATACAATGCTGTTGTATTTGAAAAGTAGCTAGCAGCCAAGATGAGAGTGACATCAGTTACATAATGTCTATTTTTCTGACATGCTTTTTCCTTTATTCATTGTTCTCCAGTTGGTTGTGTCAGAATGACTGGTGATACTGGTTTTCCCTGCACATGGAGCATCATAAAATCCAAGTGTCCATCATCCAAAAGGTTTTCAAAGCTGTAAGGGTGTATTCAGAACATTATATAACACCTACATATCTTTGTTTTGATTGGACTTGATTTATTTCAGATATGCCAATAAAACAAAAAGATAAATTAATGGAAAAGTGATAATAATGACCAACAGCATTGTTTCATATTCCACATGAACAGAAAGTTATCCCACTGACCTGGGCAACCCCTATGTCAATCCCCACCCTGCCCTCCCCATTATTCCTGCTCTACCAGTACCCACTGTCCTTCCTGACAGAGGGCAACTAGTTCAGAATTCGCCTTTTTAAAAAAAAAAAAAAAAGCATCAAGATATTACCTGTGCTGAGAGGCGGGGTCCATTTTTCTGAGCGTGTCCAACAGCATCGTGAATCAGCATGTGAACTCCCAGCAGCACTTGCTCCAAATCCAGGGGTCCCTGCATCCGAGCAGAGAGACCCTCGAGTGAGCGGACAAACTCCCTCCAGTGAGCATCAATCTCTGCCATACTTGCCAAACAGCCACGCATCACGTTCAGGCAGTACCCCATGCAGGGTTTAGCCTGTGTTAATCCCTGTGGAGAAAATGACTCTGAGATGAGCGATTCCTGTAAACACTGTCTTTAAGTCTGATTGATAAACTTCGCAGGCCTGTCTTTACCTGGCAGTGAGGACAGTAGTGCATCTTGAGCAAGGCCCGTCTACACTCTCGGCTCAGCTGCAGGTGGTCTGTGGTGTTGATGACCTCAATGCCAAGGTGTAGTGCCTGAAGAAGAAGCTTCCCGGAGACCCCCGAGCGAGCAATCTGATCAGTCAAGAGACCGGGGGCTGCTCCAAAAGGTCGCACATCCCGCCTGGACTGCCTGACACATTCAGCGTAGCCTGATGAGATGTCACTGAGGCCGGGGTTGATCAGGTGACTGTAGACCAGCGGGAAGAGAGAGTCGAAAAATCTCTGCACCAGGTCATCAACATTGAGCTCTGAGCCCAGCAGGAAGAGGCCAATATCAGTGAAGAGCTCCTGCACGGGGCCCACAGCCTGATCAGCCATGGTGCGGTATGATTCATGGAGGACGGTGTTAGTGTGATTCTCTGCTTGCTTCATCAGGACCTCAAAAGTCTCTATGGGATGAAGAGAAAAGGAGACAAACGTAGGCAGAAAGAAAAATAAACATAGAGGTACAGCATGACACAATATCATCATAGCTAAAGGGAAATTCTGATGTTCTTTAACGTTGGTGACTTTTGGTGAGTATAGATTCCAGTGAGAGCAAAATGAGGGAGACTTTTTGTTTCTGATTTAAAAAAGGGCTTAGAGGAAAAAAATCCTCATCTAATAACCAGATGAGATGAAATGTTTATACAAAAGCACATCCTGTGTGTTATTCAAAATAAAGGCTCAGTCATCATGAGAATTCAGTCCCAACATCTGGCAACTGCAACTGAATCGATGGAAGATCAAATACTTCAAGGCAACTATATTTACCACTTGATTGATGACTGACTGACAGACAGACAGACTACCTGCAGCAATAGAAAAGTTATAAAGACTTGTTTTTGTTAGTTTGTTTTTTGTCTCGGAAGATGCAATTAAAAAGTAGTGTATGACCACTTGATCTATTGTGATGCACAATTCTAACGTGTGCCTTGCTTACTCCTCCGCAAAAACTGATTACAAAATGATTCTGCATTACATGACCCATGAGACTACATAGCAAATGTAAGGTCAAACATAATTGATATTTGGGTTTTAAAATATTCATAACCAAGTCCAAACAGATCCAGTTTTTGATCTTCATTCTTAGTTGGTAGGTGGGATGTTAGTCAAGTAGGTAAGTAGGTTCTAGGATAAAATATCAACATACAATACAATTAGTGATACCCTGACCCCAAGTATCAACCTTTGATATGAAAAATATGGTGCTATAGTCACTTGTCTACATAAATGAGTTGACTCTGCCGGCTGAATACTTTTGCATGTATTTAATGTCTACAATATAAGAACTGTTAATCAGCACTAGTTGTTTTGACACAGTTGTATAAAGTTAATTTAATTTAAAAACAAAAACAAAAATATTGTTTAATTTAAGACTGTCAAATTCTGTAAATTTGATACATAATTTCTGAATAAATACATTTGTCCTGTAATTTTAAATAATTGGAACAATTTTATTTTACTCCAGTTGTCTGATATTGTGATGCACTGTTGCATGATATTCTAACTTTTTAACAATTATTGCAGGATTGGCATATTGTGATTATCATTAGATATGTAGGTGGGAGGTCATGGTAAGTAGATAGGAAATTAGATGGGTAGGTAGGTACACAATATGTTGATCCCAAAGGAAATGTAAGACCATTGACTTATTATTATAGTTACCTGTGAAAAAAAATGATGACTGGCTTAAACAATCTAAGAAAACAAATCCTAAACTTATGTCCCTTTTAGTCATTTAGGATGCTGCACATATATAAAAAACAGATAACAGGTTTAAAAGTATCTGTTTGCATTGGTTTGTGCTGTCCTCACTGTGTACCATGAGCAACAGATGCAAAGAAAAGTCAAAACAGAAGCTGTATTTGTTTGTACTACCAAAACAATAAAGTTGGATGTTGCTGTGATTAGAACTGCCTTTGTTACAGTTTCCTGCTAGAATTAGGCCAGTGCAGCCTTTATTTTCAACTGCTTGCTTTGTCCATATATTCAAAAACTTGAGTTTTATGCACTTCAAATCATTCTGATACAAAATATGTTAAAATTAATATTAATAACAGAGAGCTTACGTTTTAATTCATTAGTATTTCCATTATAGTTTGTCCTTTCTGCATGTTACACCAAAGCCCAAACGTTCTCTCACAGGGAAAACTAAAGGTTTAAACTCCTGCTGTATAATATGAACAGGTCTATTTAAAATACAGCACCCTTGTAAAGTCTGTTTTATGACTAACGAAGAGAAGAGAAGAGAGGAAAAGAGAAGAGAAGAGAAGAGAAGAGAAGAGAAGAGAAGAGAAGAGAAGAGGGGGAAAAGAAAAGAAGAGAAGAGAAGAGAAAAGAAGAGAAGAGAAGACTTCAGGGGTCCCAGCAGGAGTCTCAGCCCCCTGTGTCGTCTCAGAATAAAGAGCAGAGTCCGTGCAGAGAGGCAATTTGTTCTCTGATCAAAAGCTGAGCTGACAAACAAGAAAAGAAAGGAAAGGGGTTAAAACACATGAATGTGTACGCTGCTTTAAACTGAACAGAGCTAAGGAATTTACATATTTGGCATTAAGGCATGTTTTAATAAACCTGCCTTAATGCCAAACAGCATGAATGGCATCAGTCAGAGGAGGATAGAGAGAGACTGAGTTCATCAGGGGCTGTCTTGAAGTAAGAACATGAGAAGGATAAAACAGAGGAGAGGAGAGAGAGGAGGAGCATTGTGACAGAAGATGACAGAGGTTATGAGAGTAAAATGAGCGAGCTAAAAATTCAAGGCGAAGAGGGAGGGAGAAAAAGAGCATTAATGATTATTTCCTCAGAGGATATTCATTTGAATAATGTCTATTTCATTTACACACAGCACACATGTTCAACGCATTACTGTTCCCGTTATGCAAGCATGCACACATCCATGTTTTACAAAGATACAATGCTTACCCCCCACCTTAAACGCGTATCCTAAGTGCACAGTATAACACTCATGAATCTTTTATCACAATAAAATTTAGAGTCAAGAAATTTCTGCTAAGCTGTGCTCCTGAAAACACCTCTCTGACAAACTCTAATGCTCCAGCTGCTGCTTCAGGAGGAAAACACATATCATGCTTTTGCTCTTTTGTCTGCCACAGCAGTGCAGTAAACACTGCTATGCTATACTATGCTTACTGATTCACTCTTCAGTGTCTGTGTTTTTAAATAGTTTCTGATAGGAAAGCACTGCTTCATTGCGGCATCAAAGAGCCACAAAAGAGGATAGAAAACTGCAAGACTATTTTTTAGGCAGATATAAAAGTAATAAGCAGATACTTTTCAACATGTAAGGTAAAATATGGTATGAGAATGTTTCAATGCATGTTGAATGTAAACCTGAGGCAAGAAGCGTTTGCTGAGGGTCAGAGGGAATAGAAAGTTAGACATAGTATCAGGGACACTGCTCACTGGTTTCTGTGGTGCTCTAAGGCTCAGTAATGGCAGTCACAGGTCTGAAATAATGTCACAAACTAACTTTTGTTTGACTTAGCAACAAATCAAACAGTGGGGCTCAGATGGGCCTTGGCTCATCAGATGGATAAAATTAAACCAGTGCAAAGAGTTTCATTGAATATGATTTATTCAGATCAAACCAGGGATGTTATTATGCTCATTTCTGGAGTCAAACAGGACATTATAACTGCCAGCCTCAAGTAAACACTTGGAGAACTGCAAGATTTTGCACTTTTACATCTTTAACACCCAAGGTTGCTGCTAGGCAGAGATCTAACTCTATCTAAATTGTAGTATTCTTTATATAATGGAATAAAGAACAAAATAAAACTTAAGAGCCAAAGTATCTCCTTACTTTTTATCTACCTTTAATATATCAAAGAAACAACTATGACGTTGAATCTAAAGTATATTGGAAAAAGTAACAGAGTTTAAATCATGAAGGTCAAATTATACAGCTCCAGTTAAAGGAGCATGTCTATACATGCCTGTGTGGCCACAGTAAATATTAGAGCACAGTGCTGGAAAGTCGGATCTTAATCTATTGAAAGATGATTGAATGATCGACTTGTCAGTCACATTGTTCTTTGTTCTTAATTTAATGAAGAAATGTTGTCCAGCTCTGATAAAACTGCCACCATAGCAGGCTGCATCCATGCTATCTAGATACAAGATGCCGTTGTTTACAGACTTGCAGTCGCCTTTTCTATCAACACGCTCATAGCTCACGCCTCCTCCTTCTCAGAGGATGCTGATTGTGCAGTGGCTCTGCAGACTGAAATCAGATGGATGTGTCTGATTACAGACATTGAATCAGGCAAATCCAACTGCACAGCAAGTTAGGACTTACCCAAGAATAAATAAATCTAAACTACAGAAACAAAACAAACCGACATGAAAACAGAAAGAGCATAAACCATTTCAAGGCAGAAAATTGCAGCAACATATATTTTCACATTAGCCATATAGGGTGGGAATTTATGTTAATGGTAGCAGTACCATTACTGATTCTGCCTATCAATTGCTTTATTGGTTCCTATTTATTTGTGTTGCTTGGATAAAAGGTCTTAACAGGATAACAGGGTCAGAAATCACAAACACATGGCACCTGTTTTATCTTGCACAAAACTGCATAGGCAAATTCTTCAGCAAGCATCTGGTATTTCCACCCTTACTGCTCCTGTCTACTGTTTGCCACGATCAATTCTTCGACTGCTTTGTTGCCATTCATGCTGACAGCCTGATGGCTTCCAACAGTACTGGCATGACAAGGAGATCCAACTTGAGATGTTGTTTCTACACGGCACGGTGGAGGGGGCACCATCATGATCTGGGGTGCTTTTTCATTCAATGAAACAATGGATCTTCAGGTTGTGCAGGGGCGTCAAATGGTGGCTGACTGAGGGCCCTCGTCTGTGTGGTAATGAGTTTTTCAACAGGGCAACGCTGCAGTTCACATTGCCCGGCTGACAAAGGACTTCTTCCAGTAGAATAACGTCACTCTTTTGGACCATCCTGCATGTTCCCCTGGTCTAAATCCAGTTGAGAATGTTTGGAGATGGAGTTTACGAAAATGGACATCAGTTCCAGACAGTGGATGCCCTCCGTGATACCATCTTCATCACTTGGAGCAATGTTCCCACTAGCCTCCTGGAAACACTCCCATCAAGCATGCTCAGTACCAAGTCCTTTTTGATACTTATTCCCGTTTTAAATATTTGGGGTTTTTTTTAGCAATGGTCTTAAACTTTTGATCAGCTGATGAACAGCCTATTTAAGTTTAATTTTTGTTTTCAATAAACTGCTTACTCAAAATGTTTTGCATCCTGCTCCTATTTCCTCATTTTGCATTTTGAAGCTCGACTTAGAACCTTCTTAAGATCCAACAGTGCAAAATATAAACTTTTGCAATTTTTCAACTGGTCTTAAGATTTTGATTGGGAGTGTACTGACCACTGCAGACTGG
Source organism: Cetoscarus ocellatus (assembly GCA_037902135.1). Lineage (NCBI taxonomy): Eukaryota > Metazoa > Chordata > Actinopteri > Labriformes > Labridae > Cetoscarus > Cetoscarus ocellatus. Next base: position 671,706 of record JBAMNC010000385.1, on the reverse strand, counting down.
GAACACCCCACAAAAGCTGCAGTTTTGGAGATACTCTGACAGTCGTCTAGCCAACACACTTTGGCCCTTGTCAAACTTGTTCAAATCCTTACAATTGCCCATTTTTCCTGCTTCTAACATCAACTTTGAGGAGAAAATGTTCACTTGCTGCTCAATGTATCCCACAATGAGGAGATAATCAGTATTATTCACTTTGCCTGTCAGTGGTCATAATGGTTTGCCTGATAGGCAGATATTTTAACCACATGGATTCAGTAAAAAGTCCTTCAAACATAAGAGGATGTGATAACCAAGCTGTGTATTTCCAGACTTGACTCAGTTGCTCTAGCTCAGTGAAAGAAAGAAAATGTTTTCCCAGCCCTCCTTTATCCCTTTGTCTCCTTGTTTTTGTCTCAGCTAATACCTGAGTCATGGCCACTCTCCCATCATGTGCTGGTCATGAGTTGTGAGGAAACAGTCAGGGTGAAGCCCCAGAGCTGCCCAGGGGGGCCGAGAGTCTGAGAGGGGGGTAAAACTAGCATGATGAGGGCTTATGCAGTCAAGTTCTGTACGCTACGCACCGACGTGGAAAGATTGACCGAAAGCCCCCCCCCTTGGAGAGGGTGACGGAGAAGGGGAACAGAGAGGAGTCTGACATACCACAGAGGCAGCACGAAGTGAATTCTGATCCCAGGCCTTGAAGGATCTCAAGACTTTTAAGATCTAAGATTGTGAAATGTTTGTTTATGAGGAAGAAAAGCTGAACCTCCTACACAGCCAGCTCGCAGGTCAGAGAGTGGCATAAAATACAGAGAGAGGATGTGCAGAGACAAGAGTGGCAGCTGTGCGGGTGCAGAGTGGGTGCAGAGTGGGTGCTCTGTGTGTAAATGAAACAGACTGGAGACAGGCAGACAAGCACACAGATAGAGAGATGTGCTGCTGGAGTACAGTGGAAGATTATTACAGCCCTCTCAGGCAGAGCAGGCAGAGTTATGAAGGGTCCCACAGGGATTATCGTGCGTGCTTCAGGAGGGGGTTCACCACATTAGATTGTGAAGTTAATGAATCACACCTGTCAAACCACATAACAAATATCTGTCTACTCAAAAGATTTGTCTGATTTATCTCTCTTACTAAAATCTCACTTAATCTAGCCATCACCTGGCTCGCAGATTTTTCCCATCAAAGAGGAAAAATGTAAAAACAGGCAGAGTGGATAAAGAGCTGATCAGTGGTTCTGCTGTCTAAACAAGGCTGCGGTGTCAGAGAGAGAACGCCCAAACACGGGAGCAGCGAGCTGTCCACTCAGCATTAATGGCGTTATTTTTCTTCAAAGAGAAAGTGTGAGGCAGTGTCTCTCACTAGGAGGCCGACGTCGGCAGCAAGCCTTCTGGGTAAGCCCGAGGACAGAAATAAGAAGAGGAGGAAAAAAAAGAGGAGAGGAAGAGTCAGCCAAGAGAGAGAAAGGAAAAGGTAGATTGTTAACCGCTCTGAGATATTTGGCTTTGATGCTGTCAGCATTTCATTTACAATCAGGACTTAAATCTTTCAAAAAGCTTCTGTAATCAATACTTTCATGTTAAAGCTCCAATGAGATGTCAGTAAGAAGTGATTTAACTCACTGAAATTAATATTGATGCCTGTATGTGATTTACTAAAGCTAACAAGAATAAAACAGATAGCCTGTTTTTTTCTTGCTATTTCTGATGCCTGCCACACCCACAGTCATGGGTCAAAGGTGCTGAAGGAGGTGAAATACAGACTTTCTTTCCAAATTGTTCAGAGCCAAACGTTTGTGAAAAATATTTCAATTATTTAAATACATTAAAATTAAGTCTGGCTGTCGAAAAATACAGTTTTTAAATGAATATCACTGCAGTGCATTAGTCACAGTTTCAATAGCTTAATTAAAATGTTATTTTTCATTTCAATACAAATGAAGACATTTCCAAAACAAACTGTTACTATATATTTTTCTTTACCATAAAAAAGGAACTTGAACTGACCAAAAAATAAATGTTTGGGTAAAAGAGTGAACTATTTCATGTCACAAGGAGCGGGTCACTGTTCACCTGTCCACTGAGAAGACTGGGAGTTTTTTTTCTTTCTTTTTTTTCTTTTTTTTTTTAATAAAATGAGACATTCACACTGATGTCCTTATTTTTCATCACTGTGACATCAGAAAGCTGATCAACCTAAGTCTTTATCTTTTCCTAATGATCTTCTGTGTGGAAAAGAAGTTGGCCCACACAGAATTTCAGTGGCTCCTGATATTCAGTGCATTGCTGCATAGATAAATGCTTCTTTGAGCTGTTGCTTTTTACCAAAAGTTGTGCAGTAATTACCCTTTTGTTGAAAATTAAGACACACTTTTGACCTCTTCTGACCCCTGTTTGCCATGATTCTGACATCTTTGTTCCCATTTCTGCTGACTGCTTGTGATGAAAGCATGATGTCCTGGATTTGCGAGGTATGCAGAACAAAGTGGAATGGATAAGGGAATTGTTCAGCAAAAGGCCAATGATGTTGATTCCTGAAGACAGTTGTCAGTTGTCTCATTCTCTGTTAACACAGCATTGGTTTAAGAAATGTGTCCATCCACATGAGCAAACACTGTAGTACATATGCCAAGTCTGTAGGTGGTGCTGTAACACTGCTGCGGACATACAACAAAACCAGAGAAGAAGACATGAGGCATGTGCATTAATCATGAGAAATGAAAACAAACGCTGAAGATTTTACTGTTAAAGCCATAACAAGCTCAGCAGCTTCTGCAGCATGACGACGACGCTGTATTCTGCAATTGTTTTTGTTGTTGTCATGGTTCACGCATGTGGTTTAAGGAAGCAGTATGGCTACTACATCATTGTTTCCGAAATTATCTGTATTGGTTGCACACATGTTAACACAAGGCAGGCGTTATTAGATTTATTCACTCTGGGACCTGTTTTCCAAAATGTATGTTTTCAGGCACCCAATACACAAGGTGTGTGGATGAATTAATTATAGGATTAAAAACTTCTGTGGATACGACTGAATTCATCTCAATGCTTATAAATTTTGTAAAGTAATATCAGATTAATGCAGTTAAAAAGATTTAATGTATCAGTTACTAACTCAAATCAACTATTGGCACATTAACACGGGCAGAACTAAACTAAAGAGAGATAACATAAGTTACTAAACAAATTTATTCAGATATCAGCAGTGAGCTGTATTGGATAGTAGGGGCCCCAGAGGCCATATACGCTAAAAGCTCTAAAGAGGCTTTTACCTGAATCAGTGAGAGCAGTTTGTGTGAAAAGACCCTAGCCTACTATATTCCCCCTGAATTTCCATTGTCTTGCAGTTCAAACAAGGTATTGGCTGTTTGACACCAGCTTGCGACGCCACTGTTTTTAGGACAAGAATGGTGCTGCATGTTGGCTGTGTCAATGTGGATGTACATATTTGCAAAAACAAGGTAAACATGACTCTGTTTTTATAGTTTTGGCACAGGTACACGTGCCCCACAGTAAAAATATTCAAGCCTTTATCCTCCAGATTCATAGCTTATGAGAAGTTAGTTACATGAAGAACTTAGAGTAGCACTTAAGGGCCCTTCATTGAAACTTCACAATGTTCAGTTAACAAAGTATTGATGAGAGGTGCTTTGCTCTCGTCACTTAAGCCTGATGAAGAGCAGGGGCTCCAAATGCGATTTGGAGCTACAAATGAAGTTGACCATGAAGCCCTTCAGTGTGTGCTGTTTTTTCGATTTCTTGTCTTTTTCCTTCTCAACTCAGCACCTGCTCACTCTGGTCTGGATGTGCCTGTTTTCTATATCTCCTCTACAATATGAAAACAAAATATTTACATCCTAGTCACGTAATCAAAACACAATTAAAGAGGCTTTGGCTCAGCACAAACAAATCAACAAATGTTCAACATTATCCTATATATATATATGTATATATATATATATATATATATATATATATATATATATCCCAATACTCCTGCAGATTTGCTGATCACAACAGTCTCCATGTTTCAGATGCCTTCACATTTTTTTTATGATTTCCCAAGAACCTTCAGAAGACTTTCGTAAGGGCCTGTGGGTGTGTTTTTGTTGACATGGATTATAATGAGGACGTGTCTGAGTTGTCTGCTTGTGTGTTTTGAGTGTCAATGACCCAGCTGATAAGAGGGGAGCAGACATGTTTACATTTCTATCAGCAGGAGAAACATCACGAAGAGGCCGAGCCAGCATGATAGCAAACTCTCACACTGTGGAGAGACATTGTTTCTGAGGCACTGCTCAGCTTCAGTTAACCAGCAGCTCGGCACCAACAAAAGAGATCAGGTTCAAAAGCGGGGAAAGATCAAGCAGTGGACAATGAGTCTGTTCTTAAAAATACTTGTATAAAAAGTTATTAATATTATCAAGTTATTTGTATTGACATATTGTAATGCATAGTATGAAACAGAACAATTACTCTTTTTAACAAAAACTTCATTTATATGGAGTGTTTATTAACCAGTAGAGCTGGGCAATGTATCAAATTTTAATGGAGATTACAATAACTGCCTTCCCCAGTTATAAAAACGGAGTAATCCAGATTAAAAGATGACTGTGCAACATGACTTTTTTCTTTAATTCATTATTATTATTAGCACAAGTAGATTTCTATGTATTGGACAATCTTTAATGTTCAAAATGGTAGTGTAAGGCATATACATTCGATAAAAGCATGTGGTGTGTATTTTGAAGTCAGCAAGTAATCGTGCTTCATGATCATGATCTCAATATCTATCAAAATAATATGATTTTGATTTTTACCATAATCAAATAATCAAATTTACTCACATAATTTAAAACAGTAGCTCACAGTCTTGAAAACACACATTATGATGTTTAGTTTTTTATGAAGAGTCCTTAGTTTAAGAAAAATAAGCATACAGTGGAGGTTGTCTGCGCTGGGCAGAGCAAATTCATTTATTGTTTGTATGAAAAGGGAACCATTCCTTCATTTGAACACATTAGGAAAAACATAACATATCTAAATCATAGTTCCTTTATTTTTTGCCTTTTAGAAGTTTGATTTATTTTGCTCAACAGACATTAGAAGAACAAAAGTCATCTGAGACAAAGAAAATCGTAAGACAGTCAGAGAAGTCAAAGAAATGAAGGTTTGTTAGAGGCTTACCCAGACAATACTTGTGCTGCTAAGGGAAAATGGGAGGTGGATATTTAAGGGGACATTGCATGGAAGAGTGGACACAAATTTGTTTTAATATTCTTACTTATTCTGGATCATATAGCTGGAGACACAAACTCTTACATGTTAAAATTCACCATAGAACATATTGCATTCCAGTTCAATTGAATTGTCCTTGTTGTAGTTGAGGTAAAAAAGAGAAACAGAGAGGGTCCTATATTCATATGTTACGGTTTTGTTGTAAACTTGTCACCTTCTGGGAGAAAATATGTTCTATTGTCTCAATGGACCTGGAAGACAGACTCACATCCTTTCCACATATCTGTCTACTTCAGAGCTTTAACTCTGGAGAGTTTTTCAAAAGAAAATTTTGTAATCTTGTCTTGCTGCTTAAAAAATGTGTTGCTGTGCATTTGAAGGAATCCTCTCCCCCAACAGGGTCTCAATGGAGAGCAGAGCAGTCAAATTATGTCCCACTTGACTATTTGTGTTACACAAAGAGAGGAAAACTGTCTACTCATGACAAAATGTGGTCATCCTATGTTCATTTCATGGAGGCCAACCTATGACTTTATTCCTTGCTAATGAGGTGCTTTACAGTTTTTGATGATTGGGGTCATCAGGTAGGGAAATGATATTGTTTCAACCCAGAGAGTTGACTATAAACATAGTTATTCCTTCTTAGTTTAGAGTCACCAGTTAACCTAAAAAGCATATCTTTGGTCTGTAGGAGGAAACTGGGGTGAAAACATGCAAAGTCAGAACAAACACAGAAAGGCACCGCTGAACCAGGCAGTCAGTCCAGCAGCCATCTTGCTGTGAGTTAACAGCACATGCTGCAGACAGCATCTGTCCCTGACACGGAAATGTCAAGTTGGGCCTCATTGTCATGGGGGTCAGGGGTGGAGAGACTGGGGGATGAAAGGGTCACATAAAGTGAGTTTTTGAAGAAAACATGAAACCTGTGGTATGGAAAAATTTTGGTTTATAAACTAAAGAGTATGAGAGTATGGCTCCAACTAGCTCTATTCTGAAGTGCTTTGAGATAACACTTGTAAATAAATTGGCACAACACAAATACAGATTGACTGATTATTTGATTGTTTGGGGTTTTACTATTTTCTGTTTTTCATGTCCTATATTTTGGCTGATGTTTGGTTACCTGGTGGTGATTTGTTATAAAAAAGGTTTGCCCCTATAAAGGTCTTTTAAACCGTGATGAAAGCCTCGAGCGGTAAGGTGTCTGATTTTCTGCTGCTGTTTTGTCTTCTTCGTTAAAAGATGTAGACTTTATTGTGAGTGCTGATGTTTTTATGCTGCCATCACAGGTAAGAGATAAAACATGAATGAAATGAAGAAACAGAAGGTCAGCTCAAAGAAACAGATCCCACTTTCCAGTGTTTACATGGTAACCATAAACATCTATTTAACTGTCATGTCAGCTTGGTCTTGGCAACACATACATCTACAGAACCAGGATTTCTCTGGTCTTGTAACTTTTGGAAATAATTAAGGTCATGTAAGTGTTCAACTTTTAAAGATACAATACACGTTCATTCCTTTTTTAATTGAATTTGACATATTAGTGAAAAACTTCTACATGTTTCCTTTAAGCAGGAAACCATCAGGGCAGTGAGGGAACAACACGAGCAGCTGTGAGTCTGAAAGAGTTCAAACAGCAGCAGGAGTCTGTTGACTCACAGAGGACAAAGACAGATAAGGAGTCAAACAGAGAACCATACAACTAGTTAGACATACCATTACTCATCTGTGACGCCTAGGAAACAAGGCCATATTCAAAAAGGGAAATACTTAAAAAGTAGTTAGAGTATGACAGAAAAAAACTGCTAAAATATAACTCCCAAAATTATAAAGAGCAAGAGTTCGCAAAGAACTGAGGTCAGAATCTTGTTTGATTCTGTTAACTGTGGATTAAGAGGGCTAGGAAATCTTAAGACATTTAGGTCATGAACAATAACAAAAAATGTCTAGAGGAAAGGGGATTTTATTCCAAATTAGAGTACATAACACAAAAAAGGTCTTAAATTTATACAACCAAAGTTTACCAGGTTAAAATCTAACTATACTGTTTATCTGGATTTTGAAAAAGCAAGATTTGATTGAGTTGGAAGAAATGCATCAAAATTATACTCTTAAGGTATAAGGATGAGGAGAAACTTTATTGTACTGTATGTTATTTTATTTATTTTATTATTTAGCAGAATATAATGATTTAAGTACACATTTCCTCTGGTACAGATGTATGGTTGATAACTGTGCTGTCTATAAAAAGTAAATAAGTGGTAAGAAGAATAAAATGTATTAAATTTATCCTTTTTAAGTTTGATTGTAAAGTTTGCATCCTGTTGAACATACTTATAAATATTTAAGTTCACTTAATCATTATTTATTGTTTTCTTTCTTTATCTAGCTTTTTATTGTATCAACATGTTTGGAATAGAGATCAATCAGTCAGTCAACCTCGAGAATATTTAACTACCTTGAATTTCTGCTTTTTGTTAGGGACATTCTGTTACTTTCATTTTATCTCCTGCATTATTCAGACTTATGATAAGAGATTCAAAAATGGCATCCATTAACCTTCACTGTTTTCCCTCAGGCCTGCTGCTTTGCCAAACAGACCCTAATAAATCAATTATTAATGCCTGAAACTCCACAATCACAGGCCATTGTGCAGATATATCGACTATTGTTTCACAATAACAAAGCCCCTTCAGTTAAATTCTTCAGCCTCTGAGCACCCCTCCACATCTAAAAGGCTTTTATTTTGATCCCATTTCCTTCTTCTCTCCCATAATTGTTGCTCCTCTCATTTTCTGTAATGTCAGATGATCTGGTTAACTGTGACAGCCAGAGATAACAAAGTGATGAGGTGCACTCAGGGTCAAATGGTGGCAGTTTCTGAGCTTACATCAAAAAAGGGATATTATTATCACATTACTATTGTTTTATCTGCTGTATGTATGTATGTATCTTAGCTTTTTGTTGGCTTAGGAGGAAACAATGATCATTTCATGTGACGTAAATAAATCAGATATCACCTGCTGATGTAAAATACAGCAATAATCGATGAAACAATAATTACACAGAATAAAACATCACAGCAGCCAAGGATAAAAAGACGCCCAGCATATAAAGATGTGTATTTATTTTTTAACATCATATTTAAATTTATGTTAAACAAACTGGACTGATACATTTTGAGGGACTAAAAAATAGGCTGCCATTGTTGTGCAATGCACTCTGGTTGGTGATTCAAATGGCTGCACTGTACTCACATCTTTACGGTTGTTGTCAAAGATACTTTACTTCTTCCTTACTGACCCCTCAACTAAAACTGCACTCAGGTTTAAATTAAAAAAAGGCTTTGAGGATGACACTTCATAGGAAAAACATTCAAAAACCTTCTCAAAAAATTAAATGTGCTTCTTTGTACAACAAACATGATCCTAATCTCAAAGATTTATTGAGTTGAAGCCATATTTATAAAGTGTTGTGCAGTGCTTTCACCATCAGAGGGAGACATTCTTCACTTTTATATGAAGGAAACTGGATCAGTGTGGTGGTTGGCAGGAGAGAACATTTTAGTCCATAGAAAATGACAAAACATATAAGAAAGAGACAACATTGTGTATATTAATATTGATTAAAAATAAAATGGATACCAGCAGTACTGTTAGAGAGTTGTTTTCAGAGAGCACTAATGATAAAACTATGCATACTGACCACATCACAATCTATTATGTAAAATGTAATCATTAGGACAAGTTATATTTTATATATTATTTTCAGCACCTGTTGTATAGGTAGGAATAAACATGTGGAAAAGAGACTGAACCCAGGCTTGAACCCTCACTAACCTTAGAGCTCTGTACATGGAGCACAGTGGCTAACTGTTCAGCTATTGGCAACCTAGCATTCATTATGATGATTTTATTTCTATAGCCCTTAAAAAACAAAAATACTGTTCACACATCACAACTGAAATGTCAGCATGTACAACAGCCACACTGCAGGATGTGCAATGTGCATCACATTACCCATCGCAAGTCAGGCTGCCAATTGTGTGTTGTTTGTTGGAAAGCAAAGCCACCAATTTTCTAATTTCCCTGTCTATAACTGCAGCAAAAGTCTGGAGGATATCACCAATAGTAGGCTTACCAAAGCTCTTTTCACACAGGCAACCCTGATATTATCGGGATAATGTCCAGGTAGCCCGTCTGGGTAATTCACTGACATGGTTGTTCACACTTATCCCTGTCAGCAGGGAGTGTGCCCTGCTGAACAGTAGAGAAGTGGTGGAGGGGGACGGGGGGTCCCTGGTAGGCAGACATGACATCAAAGATACACAGCAGAAGTCAGTGTTCATAACACAGCAGCACAAGAAGGGTATTTAGATGTGCAAGAGAACAGGTTGTGTTCATTTTACAGCAGATGATCTACAGAACTTTGATGATGTGTAGTGAAAGCCACACTATCAGATGTCCAGATTCGATTCATCTGAGTGTTTCTCTCCCTGCAATCAAATAAAGTTCTCCCACCACAATGGTTGTTTTTATCCATTCTGCCAAGTCTCCCTTTTCTGGTTTTGCACTGGTCACACAGGTTGGATGTCATCAACCCTCCCCACTCGCCTCAGTGAATTTCCTGATTATTTACTGATGCATTTACACTTTAGCTCAGACTTTAGACCGAAAAATACTGGGGGGGGGGGCAAGGAAATTACCCAGATAAAGTCCAAGTGAAAAACTCGGCTATTTGCAATCACACTTACGGCTCACCTGCAGAAAGTCAGGACAATTTCTTTTTTTTTTTTTTGCAAGTGTAATTGGGGTATTAGAAAAATTCCCAATATATGCTGCAGGAGAAAATAAATATTGCAATACCATTTTTACCCAATAGCCCTATTGATCTCACCTGCATTTCTGGAGTGTGTATGCATGTGGATGAAACAGATCAAATTACCTGTGACATCAGCTTATAAGCCAACCTGGTATACAGAGGGTATGGTAAAGTAGACCAGTAACAGAGGAGGACACCTGATTTATAAGGAAAATAATATATGTATAGATGCAGTTCTTCTAATTCAATGTCTTTCATCAGGCAGATCCATCTTGCCAAGCTCCAATCTACAACAACTGCGCTCAGCCCAAACTGGCACTGCCAAATCAGCATCCTTTAAAGTAGGAAGAGGAGGGAGCAACGACTGTGACAACAGCTGGAAGTGACTGCTCGTATAGAGAGAAGCATAGATGCTAACAGCTTCAGTAGCAGTTTTATCAGATCTGGACCACATATCTTTATTAAATGAAAAATAATTAACAACAATGAAAGCATTTTTCAACTAAAAGGATATTTTTGCTGCTCTTCTAGCATGTTTTGCCGAGAGTTTGTTCTACATAGTGGCTTATGCTTTGCACTTTAAACTGCGGCAGTAGCAGCCATCTACAACATCTTATTGGCCTGTAATGAATGTGAATGACGGAACGATCCTCCAATCACCTGCCAGATATACTTATGAGGGGTTCTGCCCATTCTCAAACACTTTCTATGGGCTGTTGCCCAGATGGACTGGGGAAGTATACTCTGTAGAGTATACTTCCCCAGTCCATGGATGAACGGTGTGTCAAGTTAGTCATGAGTATAGAACTGGGCAATTTGGACAACAATTTTTTTTTTTTTTTTTATCTCTGCATGCTTATTTAAGGCAGAGGACCAAGGCTAAGGAATGAATTATGTAATCAAGAATCCTCAATTATATAATTTACTGGTGTGAAAGTATTTGTGTGTAGACATGTGATTAAAGTAGAGATCAGTCATCTGGGTGTGAGATAAGACAAACCTTTGTTGTCTGGGACCTTTTTTTCAGAAATCAACAGTAGACACTCCTCTCTGCTCTCTTACTCTCTCTCCCTCCATCACCATATCTTACTCTCCATAGCAAATACAGATATAAAGAGAGCAAACCTACAGGTAATAAAATGAGTGCATCTGAATGAAAGTTTTTCCTCTACATACACACACCATCGCTGTCATCACATCACTATCAACTTTTGTTTGAAGCTCTCTGTGTTTCCAGGTTTTTTCAGCCACTCAAATGCCAGCAGCCAACCTCAGCCAATCTGTTGAGCAACACAGAGAAGATGTCTTTTATTAATGTGATTCATCCTCTGTGAAAGACTGCGACCACAACACAGCAGCCCTGTGACATCTGATAGGCTGCAGAAAAGGCCGCTCTGCATCCAGAGAGGATGAGTCAGGGACTCTGCGGGATCAGCTCATCCCCAAGAAGAAAAAAAAAACACACAATGAAAGAATATGAGTTGCAGGGTGGCACAGTCAGAACAGTCAACAGAAAAATATGCTCTTCTTGTGGCATATTAGAGAATAAAAAGAGCTGCCGCACGCTCTGATGTGCCAGGATGGAGGCTGATGACTGTGTTTACTGCAAAAATGTTTGTGGAGCTGGAAAAATAGACAAGGCCTGATTGTGGCTGTAAGAATCAGAGAGATTTTTGGGCAGAGGGACTGACTGTTTATTCATCTTACTGTTTAACTAGTCAGAGAAAAACACACTGAATCGTTTGATTCACAGGTCAAAAGTTTGTGAGAACATTTTTTATTACCTTTAATTTGTTTTATAGGAGGTGTGCCATGTCAAATATTGTCATTTATTCACGTAAGTTAACAATTACGGATTATTGATGCCTGTGCCATTATCTATTCTTCCAATCAATCCAAATCTTCAGCAATCCAATCAATTCCTGTAGATATTCTTTGTGTAGAGAAAGTATGTTTGCTGTGTCAAAAGCCTCAATCACATGGCACTCCTGATGCTGCATCCTGGTTTTTCCAGCCTTGCTTAAGATCACAAAGCCACATATGTTGCACATCAGGCTGTTAGCATCAGTGTGTAGAAAATTAAGTCTGGCTTTAGACTGCTTCTGTCTTCTGTCCATCATAATTGCTCCCTCAACTCCTTGGTTGTCATTTGAGCCTTTGAGGGTGTGGCAACAGTATTTGCAAGACACATCAGACAAAGTTGAAGACACTTAAGGGTGGAATTGTTGACCATAAAGGCAATGATACTGTTGCCCCAAACTAGTTTGAACAGGTTATAAACTGGAACCATTTCTTAATGACATGCGTACAACATTACAGACCAAACAACACACAGCCTGCATACAAGTAAAAAGAGTCAAAGGCCAGTGTACTAAGTCTGACTGAAATATAAGATGCTGTGTTCAGCTTCACATCCAATGTGATCATGAGAGGATGGAGAAATGGAAACATATTTTAGAGCAACAACATAGCTTCGTCACTGTGAAGCCTCTAACGAAAGCTCACCCTAATGAGAGGCCATCTAAAGAATGAGCCTGGTGTTACAGCAAGTTTTAACACATTAAGGCAGGTGTCAGAGGCTCTCCTGCACTTAGTGTTTAGATTATTGGCAGATCATGAATATGAAGAAAAACAAAACATAAAAAAAGAAATATTAATTCAACAATTTTCCAAGTGAGACAGAAACTTGCTGGTACATCTGAGAACAAAAACTAAGATCAGTTAAGAATTCAAATCTGCAAGGACCTCCACCGGTGCCTCTATGATGTTTCTTACTGTATGCCAGTCCTCAGCCACCAGGTCGCGGGTTGGTACTGGGCCATATTACAACTGTACTGGGCCATTGCGAAACAACAATGCTAAATTGAATCCTGGTTTGTTGAATAATGGAGACCAAAGGGAAGCAAATATCTGCTGGTGAAGTTTGACTGGACAGATCACTATGATGAACATAACTGTACAACTTGAGATGAACTCATGGTCAAATCTTGTGCTTATACTCTCCCGCTGTGCTCTGGACAAAGTTGTGACTGTATCTGACTCTGCACAATGTGTGTAGCTGGAAGACAGTCAAGGCAGACAGGGGCACTCAACTTCTTTGTTTGCTTATTTTTTATCTCTATAATACTTTCTTGGAAGCTGGCAGAATTAGGGTAAGGAACAGTGACACATTTTGCTGTAACATATGGCAACATGTGCAACCTTTCTAGGAAAATCTAAGGGGTATTTCAGGAATTATGTGCACGTGTGAAAGCACCATCCGTGATTTGAGGAAGTGTATATATGTTACTCTGACTGCTGTTGTATTTGATATTATGTAAAGCATTTACTTTTAATTTGACTCCACATATATCAAGAAGCCCAAAGTGTACTTTAGATTTACCTTGCCATAAATTGGGTCTATTTTAAAACATGACCTGCCCGCCTCTCAAGCTGTAAACAGCAGGCCAGTCTGCTGTGACTGAGTTATACTAACAAACTAACACGCACTAAAGCTGTTGGATATAGAAGGCAAAAATAAAACTGTTTGTAGCCTCTACAAGAAGCAGCTGACGCATTTAAGCACTTACTCATTAAAATGCTCTGAATACAGCATAGTCAGAGATATTTAATAGTAAGTTTTAAATCATCTTTCTGAGCTCTATTGGGTTAGTTGTTTTTTCACTTGGGTATGCTATGCCAGGGTCATGCTTCACTATTTTTTTTGGTCAAACTCCAATCTATTTCATCAGAGACATGTTGGCCTTCAGAAAGACTGCATGACTGATGAAAAGACAGCACAAAAAAACATGTTTGAATTAGGTCTTCATTTCAGATCCTTCAAAGTAAATAAAAGAAGGACTAGAAAACAGAAAATATAACAAAAACTTACCATGGAAAAATTGTGTAGCATTAAATAAACAGACTCATGTCTGCTTAAGCTTCTGACAGTTTTTATTTTTCAGAGCACTGAAAACAGGTCATTGACCCACTCTTGGGTTCGGAACCCACCATTTGAGAACCATTGATCTAAAATAATCAAAATTGAGCTTGAAACAACATGGCAAGACTCAAAGGCTCCCTTTAGTGACCAAAATGACAACTGACTGACATCACTCAGGTATCATCCTATATTTTCTACAGTCTATGTTCACAACTTATCATTACAAACACTGTAAAGACAATGCACTGCAGACGGCTAGACCATACCAGAAGAATACTGTAACCAAACATGGTTTTACTGTACTTATATTTGTTTGTCTCCAAATGCTCTGCTGATGAAAGTTATCTTGATGCTATACTGTTACACCAATGTGAACTATCTCTTACTTACATTTTTTCAGACTGTCATGGTATCTCAGCATAGGGACAGTAATATTGTTTCCAAAACTTCTTATATTATCTTCTGTCTTTCAAACTTTATCATTCCTTTTCACCTTTGCTATTTAGTTTGCTGACATTTCTGAGTGTTGCAAATGAAGATACGTGTGGCCTTGAATGTCGGTCTATTGTACATACTACACAGGTTGAAAGCAATTTATGAGAACTGTAACAGTTAAAACTGGGAAATGTGCCTTTAAGAGAGCATTTTGTTTTATCCTTAAAGTTTATTAGAGAAGTGCTAATGCTTATGTGCTCAACTGTAACTGTAACTATACAGCAACACAAAGGTTCGACTGACTACTGTTCGTCTATGTACAAGCTGAAGATAAATAGTTTATAGAAAAAGATGAGCCATGTGGAAACTCCTGCTCAGTGTCATTGTGCATTCATGGATAACCCCATTGTCTTTATCACTCTAAAAACTATAGGGTAAAATTTTTACAGTATAACAGATCCAAAAATCCAGAGACTGTTGGCTTGGGCTATAGCTGCCCTTAAAGGTTCCATATATTAATCTCTTTTATCACACTTCAATTGGTCCCAGATGTCCTCGGATCATGTTTTTAAGTTTTTTGCCTAAAAATCCACTCAAATATCAAATTTTGGCATGCCTTAAACCCATTTGTTTCAGCCCTTCACAGAACAGGCTGTTTTAGCATAAATCTTCACTAAATGTGTCTGACCTCATAAGAGATGGGTGTGGATTTGGCTTAGCAACACTGCACTCTGTGACCAAACAAATAAACTTTAACACATTTCTTCCTGTGGAACTACCTGTGGCTTGACCTAACATCTGGCTGAGGTAGTGTCTCCCATCTGTTGGAGGTGTCAAAGACCTTGATAACATCATTAAGAGATATTTTTGTTCTTGACTTTTTGAGCACACATCTTTTGAAAATTGGGGCAAACAAAATGAGAAGGGGGGGATTTTTCTCATGGTAGGGAGCTTGTAGACAGGCCATGGACACATAACCTGACATACCAGGTAGAAAGTTCAGTATAAACTATACAGAAAATGTATCACTTGTCCATCTGGGCAGCAGCCCATAAAACGTTTTTGGGAAAGGCAGAACCTTTCAAAAACCTATCTGGCAGGTGATTGGACAATTGTTCTGTCAATCACATTAATTACAAATCAAACGTAGTAGGCAAGCATTACTGCTGCAGTGTAAAGCACAAACTGTCAGTCAATTAGTACAAAAAACTCACCAAAACATGCCAATAATGAAGCACAAATATCAAGAAATTCTTTCAGTGTTGTTATTTGTTTTTCATTTAATGTTGAAATGCTGTCCAAACCTGACAAAACTGCCTCTGCAGACCAAGCTCAATAGTTTTGGCATGGCGCTTTCAAGATGGAGCTGTCTGATTATAGACAATGAAAATCAGATCCAGCCGCACTGCAAGGTTAATGGACAAATATTTTTGTATAAAAAACATTTAAAGTATATCTAATATCTGACCTTTGAAACATGTAGTCTGACCTCTACAGTAGTTCACGTGCTGATCATACATCACAAAAATGTACAATTTTGAGCAAAGAAAAGTGACCCTGAAAAAACAAATCAGAATTTAAATCTAAGGAAACATCACCGTACTCACACAGACACACGCTCAGCCTGGCAGACTGTCCCAGCTGAGGTAGAGATTGAGTACAAAGTGTCATTCAGTGTGCGTGAGTGAGCTCAGTGTACCTGCACACTCTGATCTAACCACCCACTATGAGAGTGGGTCTTTTTATCAACACTGTGTGTAGGGCATGTGTGAGCATGTTTGGATGAAGAAACGCACAAAAAGCAGAGAGAAAATATCAAACTGTCCCATCTCTAAATGTTCCTCCATATGCGCTCAGACCATCTTTGTTGTGGATCTTTTTCAAATGTGGAAACAGCAGCGGCACAAATAGCAGCGGGCTGACCACGCTGACCTGGAGACAGCTGAGAAAAATGTTCCAGCTTGAGAAAAAGTGAAAAAGCTTCAGGGTGTTTTCCTCTTTTCCTCCAACTTCAGTTTCAATAAAGAGGGCATTGTTTTAAACCCAAATCAGTCATCTGCTCAGAGGTGTTACAGGAGTGTGTGCTGGCTGAGAGGAGGACGGGAGGGGGCTTAAACTGTTGAATTTGTTCATGACGGGAGAGGAGAATGGAGAATAGGGTATAAAAGGGTAAATAAAGGATATAAGACGGGAGGAAGGAAGGATGAATGTAGGGAAGAAAAAGAAAGGAGAGGGGAAAAAAGGCAGAAATGAAAGAAAAGACAGAGAGAGAACAAAAAAAGAAGGCAGGATGATGGATGTTAGGAAACAAAGGATAGAAGGGAAGAAGAGGAAAGAGGAAATGAAAGGAAATGAAAAAAGGAAAGGAAAATGAATGAGGAAAGGGAAGAGGAAGGAGTGAAAACAAACAAATGAGAGAAAAGCAAAGGAAGGGAAATGATGAAAAAAGAAAGAAATGAATAAAGACAGAGGAAAAGGAAAGACAACACAAGAAAAGGACAGGAAAAGAGGACAGAAAGGAATAAGAAAGAAAGGACAGGAAAGAAAAGACAAGAGAATATTATTGATGAGAAAGGATACGAGGAGAACAATGAACAGGAAATGAAGTGGCAAGAAAATGTGAGGGGAAAGTGAAAAAGGGGAAAATGAAGACAAAAAAAGGAACTAAAAATTAAAGTTGAAATAAGAGCGGCTGGACTTAAAGACAACAACCATACATCCAACATTTAAGGCCACGTTGTAACCCCTTGTTTGAGAATTTCCTCTCAATCAAATAACCAAATAACCCCATTGCTGTGACAATGGTGTATGTATTATTGTTTATTAAAAAGGATCAGTAATCACAATTCAAAAGTGGAGCAATATCAGATTCATTTTATGTTGCATAATGAAACATGTTTATCAAGAACCTTAGTTCAGTTGTCTGTCCAAAAGGCTATTGTCAAATCCTATGTACTATCAGCCCTGGGAACTTGAGGCATTTTTGGACTCATTCCTTCACCACTCTATTGCATTGATATCAATAAAATCTTAATTCCCATTATTATCTAGAAAAGGACCTGAAAAAGAAAAAAACAGAAAATAGAAATAAAATGAAAAGTAAATGAAAAGGCCAGAGAAGAGGAAAGAAAAATAGTAGGGAATGAAAAAGGTACGATAAGGAGCAAAGGTTAAAAAGGAAATGAGAGAGGAAAGGTAAGGGAAGGATGGGAATAGAAATGAACTGAGAGCAAGAAAAAACAGAGGAATTGAGATAAAGGGAGATAAAAAAAAAAAAAGGCAAAGTTAAAAAGAAACTAAAAGGTTTAGGAGAGAATGGAAAAGGAAGCCAAAAAACTAACAGAAATTGAATGAACACTAAGAGAGTAAGAGGAGAGAGTAGGAGACTAAAAAGGAGGGGATGAAGGGGAAGGAGGATAAAAAAAGAGAACATGAGAGGGAAGGGGAGGATAAGAGAAACGATGTAAGTATAGGACAAATAAAAACATGGGTGATGAATCCAAAAAGAGGAGTGGAGAGGAGAGGCTCATTAGGACTGTACGTCATTTTAATCTGTTTTGCCAGGAGTGAGGCTCAGCTTACCATCGGGCCTTATCTCTGTGTACTTCCTCCTCCACATCAATAAACACGCTCCTCCCTACATACATTAACGGATGACAAACGCATATTAAGCTTGAACTAATTCATAAATCTGCACACGCCCACCACAACAACAACAAGAGACACTTTCCTGTGTTTGTACCCCTTTTCCTCCCTCTTTCCTCATCTTTCCCTCTCTCTCTGCTCTCTCTTTCCTCCAGAAGGCTTAAAAGTCAATATTTGAGGATCTGTTGCAGCTCTTGAACACTTCAAAGAGCACAGAGCTGTGCTGTGAACATGGCCTTTAATGCGCCGTTCAGGAAAAGAAGCAGAGAGGGTCAATAAAGTGGGGCACAAGTACTGCTTGTAAGGAAGTGTGTGGATGGTGTCTGGTGTGTGCGTGCACTATTCTATTGGGTTAAAATATCCTGTCCTCCATGCAGAAACACAGCTCAGGTTTAGTTCATACTGACTCGTAAATGTGCAGAGGAAAACCCAGACAGAGCCCGAGAGCGAGCTGCCATGGTTTAAAGAGCTGGAGTGAAATTAATAATATCATACTAAAGCTTTCATTAGCTTTCAAAGGTGGCTCTGTGTGAGGCTGTGGAGGGTTTCCTGCGGCTGACCTGCGGGAGTTGTAAGAAGCCAGTGAAGGAGCTGGCAGGAGCCTGAATAGACACCCTTATGCACACAGCAGGCCAATGATTACTCTATTGAACTGGCTAATTACAGAAGATTTATAAAAAGCTGATATGGAACATCAGGTTGAAGGGTCTGAGTGTGGTGAGCTGTGTAATTTCACTCTGTTGACTCGCTGACAAAAAAGCAACGAGAAGGCATTATAGGTATTGATGTACTCATGATTACATAAACTAACTTCTTAATAGGAGAGCCGAGTGAGGTCAAACTTTGACTTTTACAACAGAAAATCTATAACAAGGTTGAATTTAATGGGTGCTTGTCACAGTTCATAAATGAGGGAAGTCGGAAGTTAAGGGGAGGGGGTGATTAGTTAACATGAAGACTTGCTTAATGCTTTGTTATCCTGATCATTTTTAGGGACCGACCAATACGGCTTTTTGGAGGCCGAGGCCGATGCCGATATTTGGCAGAAAAAAAATACAGATTACTGAGTAATCGGCCGATTAATTTAATACAATGTAAAATGAATTTAAAAACAATTGGTCCCTTAACACTTACAAGAATGAATATATGAATTACAGGCAGAACATTTTACTGTTTTACAATACTTTGTCCTTACGTATTTGTTTAACTTTACAACAGAGAGGTATTTTCAAGTACAAAACCATGCAAAAAAGCATTAAACCTCTGGGAAAATAATTATATAACCTTAAAAAAGAGTCACTCTTTATCTTGTATTTCTTGTTGATGAAAATTGGAGGTAGGTTATTGTACAGGTAGAACAACTTTTTAAGAAGTTTTAAACAGGTTATTGTGAGAGGAAAGCAACAAAAACACTAAGGTAACATTCTTTTCATAGGCATCTTTCATTTTTCTACTCTGCAACTTTCAAACAAAGAACTTTCAAGTACAATATAATATAGTGTGCAAAACTGCAGTGAACTCTATCTGGTCACATCTGCCCTTCAGTCCCAGAGTCCTCATTAGTGCATCAGAAGTAGGTTTTAGTGCAGGCAGAACCACTTTTTTGACTGTAAACATGGGGAAATATGTGTGAGGAAATCAGAATATCTTGTGGAACACTGCATATACTGCACAAACTTCTTTAAACAGGTCTGATTAAAGTCCCCAGCTACGATGAAGCCTTCCCGTGGATGAGTCTGCTCGTGCCAGCTGATGACGTCGTAGAGCTCCGACAGAGCTATGCTCACACTAGCATCTGGTGAAGTGTACACATGGAGCGGCTAGTTGGCTCAACTGCAGAGTTGGGGACAAGTGGGTGAAGCCAGGTTTCCGTAATGATCATCACAGAACAGTCATGAATGAATCGATCCCTTGCCATCAGAAGGTCCAATTCGTCAGTTTTGTGAATGACAGATGCGGCATTGGTCAGTGCCGGTCTGTGAGGCTGCTTCTGTAGCCGAGCAGAGAGCGCGGTGCTCTCGCTATGTCCAGCACCAGCGGTATATTGTGCGCTGAAAGTTGCTCGCTATGTCGGACTTGCAGGCAAAAACAACATTCAGCAACTCTGTGTGAGTGTTGGCGACTTTTGCCCCATACACTCCATCATCCATATACACAGCATCAGTAGAGCTCAGAGCCGCTTCAACAATGCACACCGCCATCTTTCGCAACGTCATCATTCTGCGCAGCTTGGACACCAAACAGCGTTTTACTTTTTTATGAGAAATTAATATATCGGCGTTACATCAGCAAAACTCTGGCCGATATTGAATACTTTAAAAAGGGCTATAATCAGCCGACTTAATCAGCCATCTGATATATCAGTTTGGCCCTTATAATTTTACTTAATTTTTAGTTTGATTTCACCCCAAATTAAACCATTTTTTCTCACTAATGATTGGACTTGTGTTTTATGTTAAGCTATTTGTGTTAGTGTCCATTGTTGGGGTAAACACATCACCAAGTAATCCATTAGTGGAATCAGATACCTTTTTTGTTGTAGTGAGTAATGTAATCATTATTTTTGAGAGGCAAGTAATGGATTAAAGCATAGTGCAGTCATATAACAAAAAAGAGATTTGGCATTTAAGCATGTTTGGTTCTTTCAGCTAAAATTCAGTGGGTTTTGTATGGGTTTTCAGCTAAATAGCCAACATAAGTAGCCTGACACACCAGTTAGAATGTACCATACATTTAACTCCTCATCTGGGCAACAACCAATAGAAAGTGTTTGGAAATGGCCAGAACCTTTCAAAAGCAAAGCCAGCAGATGATTGGATGATTGTTCTGTTAATCACATGCAAAACGCAAGCCACTTCATTCTTTGTACTTCAAACTCTGGCTGTAAGTGGAGCAAAAATATACTCTCTATCAAGAGGTGGAGTCAATTCTTGCTTTTGTCTCGCTCGTAGCTCCCACTTCTTTCCTGCTCTAAAGGAAGCTTGGGCCGTGCAGCGCAATCGTTGTAGACTGGAGCTTGGCAAGATGGAGCTGCCTGATTACAGACATTGAGTCAGGCGGATCCAACTGCACTGCAAGGTTACAAAATAAGATCTCCAAGGGGAATGACTTCTTTGTTGATAAAAAAACTCAATGGTCTCTTTCTCCCAGTCTTCCACGTTGCTGTCCAGCTCATCAGTGTCCACTCCTCCTCTGAGCTCTAGGCGGATGCTCTTCTGTTCGTAGCGCTGGTTCCCTGTAGCAATGGTACTCCTCTATCATGGCCCTGCACTTGTCCACCTGCTCACATTGAGTATTACATTACCTCAGAGACCACAGGCATTAATTCTGATCAGCAAATCAGGCATTTTCCATAACTATCAGCTGATAATGATCATTTTAAGATCAATCGGGGTAGCTCTGATTAACACAATATTGTTTTATCCTATACATTGTTAGAAGAAATATTGACACAGGCTGTGGCATGTCTCAAAATAATGCCTAATCAAAGCAACTTTGTAGTGGAAAATTAAGTTGATATAAACAAACTATTTGTATTGTGTGATGACCCTGCACTGTTTTTCTGGCTTGTTTTCTCCCATAATTCTTTTAATCAAGCAGAGAATCTGGCACCATGTACGGCAATGTTTAGCATTAGTGTCTGTCCCAAGTTGTTCTTAACAGAGAGAGAACTGGGCTGTGGCACTGTGGCACACTTCAGGCTCATACCATGTACCTCACAAAACCCCTTTTCAAAAATCCAAAACTATACCTTTAATACCTTTATATCACTACTGCCCTGAATATTAGGAAGTGAACTAAAAGATATATCAATGGAACAAATCAGAATAAAACAGTCTTATCAAACACTACAATCCTCACAGTAAACATAGCATCCATTTATCACTCATGGAAGGATAAAAGTGATAAGCAGCACAATTATGTCATTTTATATCCATCATGTCGGGGAGAGGGCAGGATGAGGGGGAAAGGGAAGACGAGGGGAGAGGTGGGAGCAGACAGTGGGCTTCGTGTTTTTGCTGTGTTTAAGATTTCATCGCCCAGACGACTTCAGACTAATCCCTGGAGACTCCTTCCATACTTAGGAAATACTTCCTTCCTGCAGACTGACAGAATAGATGTTTTCTTTCTTCTGTAAACAAACCAAAGTGAAACAGAGAGGCACAGTCCTGAGAAACATGTCAGCCGTCCGGGAGATGAGACAGAGCTACAGACTGATGTTTTTATAGAAAATGGCATGTGTTTGTGGTCAAATCCAGACAGTTTCCGCTCAGTAGCAGGCGTAGAAAGTCAGTTTGTAAGATGCAGCAGAGCAGAGTTCTGATTTGTGCCTGGTTAACTGATAAGTTGGACGTCTAAATTATTCAGAGAATTCTGGGTAAACTTGAGGCCTACTCCCAGAAACAGAGCACCATTATGGGCTGAAACACTCACTTAACATACCACTGAATCAAAGTAACATGGTTTGTGTGGAGAGCTGACTGTCAGCATAGCTGGCTCTTAGCTGTGCACCGCTAACAGCTGTAAATTTTTTAGCTGCACAGTCAGCTCCTCTGCACAAACATCACACTTCAATATGACTCTGCTGGTCTGCACTCCATGTACAAACAACAATTCCAATCAAGTTGGGATGGACTGCAATGATTTGCAAATCTTTTTTGACCTACAGTATATTTAATTGGAGACACTAAAAAGACAAGACATTTAATGTTAGAACTAATAAAGATTTTTTTCTCTTTTTGGAGGGGGGGTATTGATGAACTTTATGGCTGCAACAGTCTCCAAAAAACCTGGGAAAGTTAAGCAATGCTCAAAAAAACACCTGTTTGGAACATTCAGCGGGTGAACAGGTAAATTGGAAACAGGCGAGTGTCATGATTAGGTAAGGAGCATCCCAGAAAGTCTTAGTCATTCACAAACAAAGATGAGGTGAGGGTCACCACTTTGTGATTGAGTGCATGAGCAAATAGTCCACCAGTTTGGCAATAACAATTCTCAACATGCAATTGCAAGGAATTTAGGGATGTCATCATCTACAGTCCATGATGTCATCAAAAATTCAGAGAATCCGGAGAAGTCTTTGCATGTAAGTACCAAGGCCAAAAACCAACACTGAATGCCTGTGACCTTCAATTCCTCAGGAGGCACTGCATTAAAAAAAAAAAAAAAAAAACCTGTAAAGGATATTACCGCAAGGGCTCAAGAGCACTTCAGAAAATCACTGTCACTTAACACATCTACAAGTGCAAGTTAAAACTGTACCATACAAGGCCAAAGCCATATATCACCAACACCCAGAAACATCACTGGATTCTCTGGGCCTGAGCTCATCTGAGATGGACTGAGGCAAAGTGGAAAAGTGTGCTGTGGTCTGACGAGTCCACATTTCAAATGTTTTTTGGATATCATGGACGACTTGTCCTTCGGGCTCAAGAGGAAAAGGACCATTCCGATTGTTATCTGTGCAAAGTTCAATATCCAACATCTGTGATGGTCTGGGGGTGTGTGTTGGCAACTTCGCACATCTGTGAAGACAGCTTTTATGCTGAAAGGTACATACAGGTTTTGGAGCAACATATGCTGCCATCCAAGCAATGTCTTTTTCAGAGATGTCCCTGCTTATTTCAGCAACAGCATGACTTTGTATTAAGAGTGCAGGTACCAGATTAGCCTGCCTGCAGTCCAGACCAGTCTCCAATTGAAAAGGCATGGTTAGCACATTATGAAGCACAAAATGTGACATTACAGACCCCAGACTGTTGAGCAACTGGAGTCATACACCAAGCAAAAATGGGCAAGAATTCCACCGACAAAGCTTCAGCAATTAGTGTCCTCAGTTCCCAAACGCTTATTGAGTGTTCTTAAGAGGAAAGATGATGAAGCCTAGGTGTGAAAATGCTTCGGTCCCAGCTTTTTTGGAATGTGTTGCTGTGTTCAAATTCAAAATGAGTGTATATTTGCAAAACACCAATGAAGTATCAGTTTGAACATTAAATATATTGTCTTTGTAGTGTATTCAATTGAACATAGGTCGAAAATGATTTGCAAATCCGTGTATTCTGTTTGAATTTATATTTTTCACAATGCTCCATCTCCATTGGGAATGGGGCTTTTAAATATCTAAAACAGAAAAAAAAAGTCCTATAAATCTGTCATAAAGATAGAGTTCTAGTTAAGAATCATGCTGTATCATCTAATCTGGAAAATGGCCCCCAGACAACAGCCAGCAGCCATAAATCTCCATTTCAAACGGGCACACAGGAGACATACAATAAAGTGCTGACTGGTCTGTGTATTTTTAGGGCTCATCTCTATGCAGTGAAGACTACAGTGCAGTCTGTGTGGAATATGTGTGCATTTGAAAGTGACAGTCAGATATCGTAAGGCACTCTCACAATTTAAATAGCTATACAAAATGATCAAACAACAGCAATAATTTGATACGACAAAAATTATAGTATTTGACACCAAATATTGAATACTTTCTTGTTTTTAGTTGAAGAAAAACAGCTGCACACTGTGCAAATTGCATCTTTGCATGTGTAAAATTGTGACAATGTACAGGAGCTTTCATGGAATATTTGATGTACACATTCCCAAACCCGTTTTCATGAAATACATTATGGTCACCAGTCGTTAGTTTACTAACAAAAAAAAAAGAGAAAAAGTCAAAGTTATCATGTGGCTATTTAATTTCAAAGTATATTTTTCCATCATTTTTTAAACACAATGGATGTTTTTCCTCACAACTGTCACCTAATGGAGAACATCTAAAAGCTGGTTTCTAACTAACATTGCATGACAAAAGAGTTAGAAAAAGGCAGCAACAGTGACCAAACTTGTGGAATATGAAATAAGCAACACAGCTAAAGGTGTGGGTAGTGCCACAAAAACATGTGCCGAAAGCCCCTGCAACTGGAAGCTGGTGTTCCAGTGAGCAGAGTAGCAGTGTGATTTGGTGTCAGCCCTGGTACCATTACCAAACATAGGACCAAGTTCCATGGGACTGATGAAGTTCAAGACAGACCGCGAAGTGGGCGTCCCAGGAAGCCAACGCCCCAAGAAGACTAGCACCTCACCCTTTCTTCACTGAGGAACCACAGGCTGTTGTCCAGGGGAAAGGGGATTTTGGCACATTTTTGGGGGGCTCTACCCACACGATTAGCATGTGTTGCTCACTCCACGATCCTTACAAGTTGCTTCTCGTTTCCTAACCAGAATTTCTAACGATAAAAAATGCAGTATCACTTGGTATTACCAAAGAGGACAAATAATCAACCAAAATAATGTTTCCAAACTTTCTGAGGAGTAAAGATGAACTCAATTATCTCCCAAGAGAGACTTTCTGAAGGAAAACTTTTTTTTTTTCGGTAAGCTTTTCTTCTTATTTATACAATAAACAGATAAACTAATGGCGACTGCAGAGTTGTTTGGTATCAAAGTATTGAACATTTAGTCAACCTAAATAAGATAAATGATCTAAGAGTAGGTATGAGTGTATCCATGACAACAAATGTGATGTGCACCTCTGAGACATAGCATTAGTTAAAACGTATTCAACAGAACTGAGCCTCCTGAACAGTGGTAGAATGAGCAAACACACACACACAGTTGCAGAATGATGGAGAGTCAGCAATTAGCTTCTCGTCAGACATTGTAAAGCTCTGGATGGTTTCTTTTGGAATGTCAGATGAGGATGCTGGGTATTAAAAAGTTATTTATAGAAAAAGACAACATAAAACTTACCACTGCTTGCTGCGGTTCAAAGACTGAAGCTAAACTAAAATAACAATCTTAAAGAAAAGACTGAAGATGTAAACTCCAGAACAGAAACACTTGTAAACTTAAAGGACACTCAGAGCAAAAGACCTCTGCCAACACCAACAGTCCAGTCACTTGACATGCAAAGAGAGCTATAATTTATATGTGGTTGTGTTTAGCTGGTTGTTAAATACAGTAAGTTATAATGCACATGTTATGCTAAAGAAATCTTGATACAGTAATTCAAACTAAAAACAAAATAATGGATATGTCAGATTCTGCTTAAAAGGGGAATGATAAAAAAACATTTAATATTTACTAAGTGGTTATATTGTAAAACAACTTTTAAACAACAAAAACAGCAAGTGCAGTTGAGCTCCACTGTCACAATGATTCTAATTTTACATTCAATCTGCGATGATGCAATTATTTTTGTATTTGCCATTTTACATAATGTAACAGCTCTGTGGAGGCACAGAATGGATGTGATGTATAATAGAGACAACATTTAGCATTTTATTCCTGATGACATCCTGTGGCCAGAGAGCTACAGATGAAGTATGCCTGACTCCTCCAGGGTAAGTAATGATATGGCTCCACTTGGCTTCTTACTATTGGACCTTTTTATTTTTTAGAAATTCAGAGGCCAAACAATTGACAACAAGTAAGCAAGCTGCATATATACTTTGTTAAAATTATATACCCACTGTCATTTACTCTTTATTCTTCATACAAATATGAAGGATTTTTGCCCTAGCACTATTATTTCAATACATTCATCTTGTTATTCAGTGCTCTCCTCCACATGATATTGCTGTGATGACAAGGCCAGTTAGGGTCTGAATGAGACTGAAACCAAGCAATACATAACCTCCCCCAACTGTAACATCTAGGGCTGTTAGTTCAACTTTGAGAAAAACGCTTAATGTGATGTTAAATCATAAAAACATAAAATATTTAGTGGTAAAAACATATAGTACTTTTTAGGGATGCATGATATTATTAGTATGATAACAGTATCGGCAGATATGAATGTTTCTGCAAATATTTTAGCCATGAATATCTGTATCAAGATTGTGCATATTAGTTTAAAATTCAGAGTATTCAAGATTTCCTACTGCTAAACAGAGGATTTTTCTTGACTGGCTATATGGATTAATGTTGGGTGTTGGATGTATGTATTTTATATATATATATATATATATATATATATATATATATATATATATATATATATATATAATATGTGTGTGTGTGTGTGTGCGTGGGGTGTGTGTGTGTGTGGGTGTGTGTGTGCGGGTGTGTGTGTGTGTATTTTATATGTATATATGTATATATGCATATCTGCTTCTGCTCTATTGTAAAGTGTCTTGAGACAACACTTGTTATGAATTGGCGTTATGCAAATAAAGATTGATTTTTATTGATTGATTGATTGATTGATTGACTAATAAAGAGAGTATGTACATGACATCACAGTCAGCACAAGTGAGTGGCAACAAGCACAGATTGACAAGAGAAAGCCTGGGTACATCGATCTCACTTTTGATAAACACAAAATCACACAGATACAGGGTTATAACTGTCTCTACAGGACTTCCTCCTGTGACTCAGGTAGTCTGGACTACCCGTTCCCTGCTATTTCCTGTTTCTATCGCTGTAGATTAACTTTTGGTTGCCTTTAGATTACTATCACACAGATAAGGCCTATGAATGTGGTGTCAGTCTTCTTATTTAACTCTCTAGAAGAAAACAAATATGACCCCAAATGACATACTACTCCTGAGAAAGCTGATGACGGTAATGAGATAAGACAAGCAATAAGCTAACCAGCATGTTTGACACAAGAGCAGCAAAAGGACACAGTGGAAAAAAATAGCCGTGGTCAGTCGAACTACGTTGTTTCTTTGCAGCAGCCCAAGCAGCGGATTGTTGAAGGGTATTGACTCTGAATAATCCTGCTTCTCTCTAAATCCTCATCCTCTGACTTCAAACAGTGTGCAAAGGCTTTCAATAGACGCTGGCATCCTCCCAACTTTCTCTCCGTCAGTCGCTCATTCTTCTTCTTTGCATTCTTCTTCACTCCCTGTCCTCCCCTGGATCAACTGTCCGGCCCTGAATCACAAAGCCAAGCCCAAACTCTGTGCAAATCTCAAGTAGAGGCCCCTGCAATGACTCAAACACACACACATACACATCAACACTTAAATACGCACTCACAGACTCACACTGCCCTTGTAAGAGTGACAACAAAGGAGCTACGGCTGTGGACCTGACGGACAAAGGGTTTGCTAAATAAAAGGTCCCACACAAAGGAGAGGAGAGCAGGTTAGAGAGGATCTGAAGGCCAGCCAGAGAAATCAACCAAAGAAATGTTCAAAAAAAATCAACCTATGCTTGATTCATTCATTTTATCAAACATTCAACCTATGCGGTCTGTCACAGTGGTTGCTACCTTGATGTTTTGTCAGACTGAAGGTCTATAATGTTTCTTTCAATACAAACAAAAACATGAATCAATCAACTCAGTGCTTTAAGTTTCCTGTGAGATAAAAACATTTTCATCACTTTCACAGAGATTTGTGAGAAATGTATTTGCTGTTTTGATCTAAAATAAGGAAGCAAGATATTTTATAAACAAAGGTTGTAAACATTTTCAAAGACGTTGTACTTTCAATATAATAGGCTTTAAAATGATAAAAACCTGTTATCTCAGTGATTGAATTTGCGGCAAACAAAATAATTTTCCTCTGCCACTGTGGTGTGCAAATGTGTCTTTCTTTTGATTTATGACTAATAATCAATCAAAGTTTGTCTGATATCAGTCTCAGTAGTCAGAGAACTGAACACTGTGTCCAGAGTCTTTAATGACTGAATGTACTTTATGGAGCTGTGTCTGATCCTTCAGCCTCGGACTCTTTATGGTTCAAGTACATATTCTTTTCACTTGTGCTCAGGATATTTCTTTAGCCTGAGTAACATTTTCAAGGAAATCATTTCAACACATAACATTTTAGAGCCTCTGCAGAAAGTGAACTACCTGATTGGTTGTTCAGTGGACCAATCAGAGAGTTAAAAATTGTCAACTGGCAGTCAAGTAAACCTAGGGAGAGTAATATTTTCTCTATCATCTTCAAAACCTGATTCACAGATGACATTTTCAGCAGAGTCACTCAAAAACTGATTCAAAGTTTCTAGTGAAAAGGGGCACACTCATAAGGCTGACGATCTAGAGGAAACAAACAAGAAATCAAAAGTCATATGATTCCTCATCTGGGTGTCATGAATGTCTGAATTGAAAACCAGGCCATCCATGTAGCTTTGCTCTGTTCAGCTATGAAGTGGATCAGAGGCATTGCCATGGAAGCTGGAAGCTTTAAGGACTTGTTGAGATGTCAATAACATGAAATAATCTCCACCAATTTAACAGAGAGGAATAGCAGCTGTCTTAACAGCAAATGCCAATCTAAGTGTTTGCCTTGGTGCATATTAAAAGAACTGACCTGATTTCTCTCACACTCAAACACTGTGGCATGAGGTATCTTTCATAACCCAGAGAAGACTGTCTTGGCATGGTAAAACAAAAAGCAGCCTCTAAGTGAGACCGTCTGGTGCTTCCTGAGGGAATATAAAATGAGGAATGTTCATATCCAAGACAAAAGATCCTAAAATGCAGAGTCCTATAAAAAGCTGCATATTTTCCCCGACCGAGGCCAGCAGCCAATTTGTGACCAACATAGAAAGTTTACTGGAAGCCAACAGTGTGTTACTGTAGTCAGTGATGCAGCGCTGCTCACAGGACATTATCTGTGTGCCTGTGAAGAAATTACTGTTTTGAACTCAAATTCTTGGAGAAATGAAATTGCAAAGGAGCAGTGAGGTAAGTGTGGTGTCTGCTGGGGCGCTGATTTTAGAAACGGCTCTTTGCACAATATCCTCTGAAGAGAGACGGGGATATTAAAGTACTGGGGGAGAGAAAGAGTGTGTTTGTCCAAAAGTTAAACTCCAGAAACAGCTCTCCCTGGTACTAAAGTTGGTATTAATACAAGGACACAAACATAACAAGACTTATATTGTAATTTAGGAGCTCAAAATAAGTAAGTATCACAGTTCTTATTGTGCTTGGTTTATTCTGCCATTTGTGTATGTTTGTAAGGGGTCTTTGTTTAAACTGTGTGATTTTTTGTTGGTTAGTTCCTTTCTTGTTTAAGCTCTTGTGATTTGTCTTCTCTATGTTCCTGTCTGTTTGCCAAAGCACTTTGTAAACCTCTGTTCTTAAAATTTATTGTCATTATTAATATGACCTTTAAAGTCCAAATACTTTATTTTTGCGTGCAAGTAGATATTTTAGCAAAGTTTGGGGACAATTTCTTGATCTTGAGATACTGTATTCACAAGCAAAGACCACAATACAAATGTCTTACCTTGACCTTCAACCCCTGGCCCCTAGCACATGCGAGAGTACACCTATGCAAAGTCTTAGGAGTAGGTCTTCCTATTCTTGAAATACCAGCATTCTCAAGATCCCATTCAAAAGCAACAAATGACTCACAGACTCTGTGTCTGTCAAAATTGAGCCGGTTTGTCCTTGAGTCGTGGTTGACATTAGCGAATAGTTTAAAGAAAATCCCTCATAGCATTAATCTGAAATCAGTTCACAAAATAGTGTTTACAAGAAAAGCAGTGGCTTGTTTGTTGGTTTGTTTGGCTTTGTGATTTAAACCTTTGACCTCTGAACCAGAATATCTGGTCATTTCATCCTAGAGTCAGAGTGAATCGTTGCAAATAATCTGCAATTAAACAACCTTACAATATCATTTTGACCAACTCATGCATCTAAGAAGTCAAATAGTGACTTACTTCTTTTAATTAGTACAATTTAATGTTGTATTCTTTAGGTTGTTGTGGCTTTGGTAGTGTTGTGAGACAACCTCTTTAGACACAATATCAGTATTGAAATGAATGCTATGATACAAAAAGTCAATTATCAAATCAGCAGTGATCCAAACAACTTTTTCCTCTCCCCCTCTGAGACCACACATTGTTGTTGTCCTAATCTGACGGCTGATTGTGGTCTCCACTCAGTCAGGCTGTGGGGCCGCTGCCATTCAACATGCTCTTTTTTCTAATTCAAAGACTAAGAGATGGCCAGTGGATCCTCTAAAAGCTGGTAAACAGAGACACAATTAGCATTTATGAGAGCAAATGGCAAGTCCAGAGCACAACAGACAGGCTTTCCACTTCAATGACAAGCAGCTCTCAGTCCTGTCTGTTTGATCTCACATTCATCACAAACACTTGAGCTCCTAACAACACACAAGCTCACAAATAGAAGCAATGCAAATAAAGCAGAAAAGGCTGGCTGGCTGCTGGATTCCTGTGTTCAGTGTGGACTAAAAACTTATTTTTCTTCTCAGGGTAGAAACCAAAATGAGACATTGACTAACAGGAAGACCACAAACCACAAAGAGTTAATGGCCACAACATCTTTTTGCCAAAAACATTCAGGTTAAAGAAACAGAGTTTAATTAACATGCCACTCAAGTGGTCTGATAACACTGGTGGAGACTCAAGGAGGAAATACGGTATATCTAAAGCTAAAAAATAATTTGACACACCTATCTTATTTTGACTTCAATAAGAATAAACAACTACACTCGAGTTATAGCACCAACTCTCGAAAAAAGGTGAAAAAAAAAAACACTTTGTGGTGTAAACCCATATAGACAATGAAGACGTGTAAATATTAACTCTGATAGTGTTAATTTGTCCATTCAGATTCTGCTGTGTAATGCCCTATTGTCCAATACAAAAAACAATAAAGTTATCAACTTTAGCCCAGTCCAGTCAAGCTTTCCAGTGTCCATCTTTAATCAGTAACGTCACCGCAGCAGCAACCTCCATCTATATGCTGAGTTAAATGTGCTGTATGCAAGCTGAGCTACAGTAGGACAAGTTCATTAACCAAGTTAATCACAGATAACAAAGGTCATGCCAAGAAAATATGCTGTACTAATTACTCAACAAAGTGGAAAAATCATTTCTTGTTTTTTTGTTTTTTCATAAATGGGAAAGAAAGGTGTGTTTGCCTTATCTGTGTATCAATGTTGAGGGTCAGTGACAGAAGCAATGTGAAGCATCTAAACATTCAAACTGGTGGAAAACTTTCTCAGGATATACTAAAAATATCAACTAGCCAAAAGAAACTCATAAAAACAACAATCTTCTTTTACCCAACCAACAAAGCAGGCTAATGTGGTAACAGAGGTATCATTCATGACTGACTTGGCCAAGGGTTATTCAGGGACCTACATGTAACAATGAAATGATGTGATTATTGCTGAGGTCAGTTTGAGGCTAAAGCAGTGGCACAGAGAGCCACTGTGCTTTGTAAGCTTTGGATTATTGAAATACGGCAGGTAAAGTAATTAACCGAAGCACACATTATGATAAGATATGATGTGATACTGCAAGCAAAACAGTAAAATGGTTCAGTGGTTGAATTCTCACCTGCCATGTCAGAGGTTCTGGGTCTGAGTCCTGGACAAGGCCACATTTTGTCACGACAGGCTCAGAGGCCATGGCAAATAAAAGGGAAATGCACCGATAATGACAATAATTTGACCAATTCATTTACAAATAAACTGAAATTAAATTTTAAAACAGGAGTCAAATGTAAACTACTTCACTGACTATAAGTTTGAATTAAATTGCAAAAAAAAAAAATGAGATGATGACGACTACAACTGATGAAACCACACAAGGCACAGGTAGAAAGTCTCTCCAAGCAGACAGAGGTGGCAGTGTTTAAAGAATCTGAGAGACTGGGCCCAGGTACTCCCAGTCAGACCAATCCAACAGCTACACACACCAACTACATGCACCTGCTACACAAGGATGAAAACAAACCAAAAAAGGCCACACAGGATCATTACAGACCATAGGGCCGTCAAACAACCGAATACAATATGTCACGATAAAGTTTATTAACCCCATGGGGCAGTTTCTTCCACCACATTAAAAGAGGCATAAAGCAGCAGCACAAAAGTTCAGGTCGCATGCAGCGCCACCTGCCAATATGATTTTTTTAAAGCAGCTCCCCAATGACAAAGTGTTAGAGCCTTGATTATCCACAGTGTATCACTGGCAAAATAATATTAACAAAGATGAATTGTTGAACCACAGTCATACTGACTTGTAGACAGAAAAAAAGCTTCACTGAAGCAAATGCAACTGCACTGAACAGTTAAACAATTGCTGCTTTGTCTCTCTAGCAAACCAGTGTTGACAAGATAAAAACAAACCTTCAACTTTGCTGCATTTTTCCAAAGAACAGGATAACCTGAACTCAGTTAATGTGAGCAATAGTACAACCACTATTTGTACTTTCTATAATGTTAACTTTTTCTAGTTAATACAACTCACATTCTGATATAATAATAAATATTAAACACAAAGTTTAGAAGAATAATTCAAAGATTAAGGGATGGCAGTCAAGCTTGCTGTTCCTTTATGATTGAGCATAAAATATGGTACAAAAATGCTGCCCTAATCACCGTTGAGCTCTGACTCTCTGAAATGTGTAAGAGTACTAACAATTGTCCGTCTATAACCAAAATCTCTGACTAAGGTCCTAATTATTTTCATCTTAAAGTTGCAGGTAATTAAAAAAATCACCTTAAGTCATAAAAGCTAGGAAGTTTAACCCAGTCTTCATGCTTTGGTGAGCTAATGGGTTGAAGCCTTCCTTGTTTAACAGAACTATATGTATTCATATAGACTTCACATGCAAGTGTACAAATATTAACATGTTATTCCTGCTGTAAGTATTATGGATTTTCCCCATCAAAGCAGATTTGGGGGATTTATGATAGGTTGCTGCCAAAGCAGAAAGCCTTTTTTAGCCATTCCCATCGCTCCTTACATCAAATGATGAGACACAGATTCAGTATTTTCTGGTCCTGCAGTCAGTTTGAGGCAGTGCACTGCTTTCCAAACATGTCTTTCAATCATAGCTTGTACCAAAGAAGGGCTTTTCTTTGATCCACTGATCTCAGGCCAATTTTCAGTGAATCAAACACCTCGACTCTGATGCTCTCTCAGGCATCTGAACAGCTGATTCACATGGGCTCTGCTTCTGTATTTTATTTGAGTCCTACCCTACAGGGTGCACAGGTTGGTTGCCATGGATGTAAGACAAACCTGCGGTGGATAAAAAAAAAAGATCTCCCCTGGAGCCCCGCTCAGCATGCCACATATTTGTGCATTGTGTGCACGATGTGCAGGAACCTCACAACCGGTGAATGAAAACATGCAATCCTGAGAGACTTACTGACAGAGCAGAAGCAGCAGGGAGGACAAAAAGAGATATGTAGTCTTTGCTTTTTCTCTTTCTTAGTAGCCCAGTGATCTTTTCAAGTGCAAGTTACACCTGCAATCATAAAAAAGGCCCATAAAAGGAAAAAAAAGGCAAAAGTTAAAAAAAGTTATAAAGATCTGAATCTTTAAATATAGTAATTACAAAAAAGTTATGTAATACAAACGTAAAACATAATTTCATGACAATGTAGTAGTCATTATCATGTGATGTAAGAGTTATTTCATTTGCAGGGATTTATGTTGTTTGTTGGCAGAAAACCATTAACAACTATGGATAAATGAACACTTTGTGCTTCTGTTTCATTATTGCATGGGCCTTGAAATTATAAAGATTTATTGTGTGCACAGATATTTATTTCTTATTAAAAACACATCTGTGACAAATTGCATATATATGTTTTGGTAATTTGCACAACTTTTCAGTGGTTATTAAGACGTGTGCAAGTTACTAAAATTTAAATTGCAACTCATAAAATGATTGAGTATGTTGAGTAAAAAAATCTTTGCAACTTTAAGTGCTATTACATCAGGAGGAAATTAGCCTAAATGTGATGTATGTTAGAGGATACTGATTGCACATTTGTGGGAAATGTGTTATGTTTGTACATAACGATATATAACCCACTGTAACTGTTATGTGTATAAATGCAATGGTCAGATTCCAGGACAAATGATTTTAGTCATGATTATAACTGATTAAAACTGTTATTTTTTATGTTGTCACTGTTGGAAACCAAAAACACCCACTTAATCTTTTATCACAATAATTATCAATGACAGTCTGTCCATCATCAGTCTCAGTACTGAGCACTGTGCATGCTGATACTGTGAGTCCCTTGTATGACAGCGATGCTCTATTCACAAACACACCAACATGACCCCTGAGGC
Organism: Cetoscarus ocellatus; assembly: GCA_037902135.1. NCBI lineage: Eukaryota > Metazoa > Chordata > Actinopteri > Labriformes > Labridae > Cetoscarus > Cetoscarus ocellatus. The sequence goes on along the minus strand of JBAMNC010000385.1, from coordinate 636,633 downwards.
AGATGCTCAGATACAAAAGGTGGATCTGGAGTAAGTTCTCCTCCTCTCATTTTATCAGCAGCACCTCATGCTGCTGCTTGTTGATGCTCTGACTGAATATGTGTTTATTAAATGGCACACATAGGTGTGTATTTCTGTGCGTTTTGTCCTTCTGTCTACACTGAAACAGCGTTTTTGGTCAATGAAAACGCATACTTTGGAAAGCTCCGGCCAAAGTGAAGATTTTTTTAAAATACTAAAATACTAATAATAGTAATTTTGGGTGTGGGTGGGGAAATCAACTTTTTGTGCCTGAAATGTCACACTCCGCCTTGACCTCTCCATAGGACTGTTGTGAACATGTGTCGCAGCAGACGCTGGTGAACTGTTGCCAATTTAAAGTGCTGATAACTCAACAGTTTACATGCCAACACAGATTTCCTGTCACTCCTTCACTGTGATGCTGCATTAAAAACACTCAAACAATAGAAAAGCTGCTGATGTTTTGGATGAGACTCTGTTAATGTTTTATAAGTGACCATGTTGACTGGTGACCCATGGCCACTTATTCTGTAGTTGAGTACCAACAAAAGTGTTTAATAACAGGATTTGATCAAGATTATAAGATATGTCTTGAAATACAATACACACAAAGAAATATTCACTCAACACACCTGCTGTCACTAATGAACATCACCACAAGTTAAACTCTAACACCAGTTGGACATGGTGGGGGAATATATAAGAAAATAAAACTGCTCTTGTGTAGAAATTGCAGAGAAGAGTGCATATTATGGACATAGTACCCATCCAAATATAATGTAAAAAAAATACAGCAATGTCAGTTTATCCAATATCCTTGAGCCAAGCTTGTGTGGTTGTCACATTAAAAGCTACATATCTGTGCACAGTTGTAAATTTATGATATTGTTGGCTGTTTTTGTTTCAGAGAAGTATCTTGGAAACTAGAGGTTGGGTTCAGTTAAGTGGAAAATATTGAAATATCAAGACACATTTATCTGAAAAAGAAAAGCACTAAACCTTTACTGCAAGAGGAGGCATTCTTTGATGTTCTACTCAAAATTAACAGCTCAAGCATTTGTGCTGCGCATTACGGTAAAGTATTAAGCAGTTTTACAACATAAAACATCCCCATGAAGATTTGTGAAGACCCATTACAAGCACAAAACATAAGCATAAATCCCCCTGGGAAAACAACTTAGATAACATTTTATTAGTACTTGTTTTTCTTGGTGTCTCCTGAGTGTTTCAGACTTTAATCCATCCACATTCCTCTAGTTTCTCCATGGCTCCTCTCCCCTCAGTTGCATCATATAAAGATACCTAATTGAAGGCTTCTGCAGGGAACAAATGACTGCATTAGCCTGGCCCCTCTTAACTTGTCCTTCTTCCTGTCTGTTTGCAGTGCATTATACACTCTGCTTCTTCTGTGCTGTCCCTCAAATTGCAGTGCAGGCTGCCAATCATCCCCCAGACTCAAACAAATTGACATGTTTTTCTGTTGAACCCAAACCCACCCACCCATCCCCTCGCTGTTTATTTCTCCTGTGAAAAAAAGTTTATGATAAAGCAGAGCACAGGGCAGCCAGTCAATGATACGTTTTATTTCATTTCAGCACAGTCATAAAGTTGTTGGCACTTCCCCTCTTCACACCCAAAACAAAAACTAAGATTCACACAAGACGAATCACAAACAATTCATCCAAATTAATTCAGCATCATTGAGCATTCCCCAGATAGGAGAAGGGATTAAATGCTTGACTTGTATTTCTTTGATTTCTTCACATGAACAGCAAAACTGCTCTCTTTTCCACTCTGTTAAGATCTAAAGAGTTTGCCAGACATTTCTGTTCCTCCGTGATTCTCATACATATAGTGCCACAGAGAGTTTCATCCATGCGACAAAGGCTCTTAAATCCTCTGCAGCCCGACAGAACAATGCCACGTGGGTGGCTCCTGTGTGTGTGTGTGCATGTGTTGAAGTGTGCACGCCGATGGTTGTAAACAGATACCTCAGACTGTGAGTCATAAAGTCTGCATCAACATTTGAACAAAAATTAGCATTGATCAGTAGATTTACTCTGACAGAAAGACAAACTGGTTTAAGTCGGAGCAGATTGGTTCGCAGTAAACTTTTTATGTTTGATCTGAAGTTACAAATCGTGACTCTGGCATGATAATAAAAGTCATGATCCCATCAGTTACTTTAATGGAGAGATATGTTTTGGTTATGTCTTAAAGGATTATGAATTAAGAAGGCAGCCACTACCTGGGATCAAAACAGCTTATATATGAGGCAGAACATACGCAAGTTAAAAGGTCTCTATGGGCTGCATGGTAATGTCCACGAGGCCACAGTTTTTAGTCCGCTACCTTCAAAATAACTAGGGATGGGAATTGTTAGGATTTAATTCATACCAATGCCATTATCAGTTCTGTTTACCTATCCGATTCATCACTGATTCCCAAATCGATCTATTTATGAGGATTTTCGATGTGGTCATAAAGAAGGCCACACAGGCTCCCAGTGGAAACTATGTCAAAAACATGACACTCCTGGTACGTGCTGCTGTGTTTCAAAGACAGATGATTGTGCAAGTTGTTGGTGTTTCCAACCTTGCTTGAAATCACACAGATACTGGATGTTGTGCAGTTAGCATCATTATGTCCAAAATTAAGCCACAGCTACATCCACTTCTGTATCCTGTCGGCCATGTTCACATTTTTGACTTCATTGTTGTCATTTGTGCTGCCTGCCTCTGGTAAGAGCATGATGTCCTTGATATGCTAGGCATGTAGAACAAAGTGATAGGGATGATAAGGGAATTGTTGAGCATAAAGACAAATGATACCAACTTTTTGAGACATTGTTTTCATTCCCATCCCTTGAAATAACAGTAGCATAGACTTGGAGCCCCCCACTGTCTTTGACAGTGGTGAAATTATGTTTTATCCAACCTCAAGTGTTTGTCAGTGTTTGCAACATGAAAGGGAATGTTGCAAACAGTGACACACACTTACTGAAATGCTTTTCCCAACGCTGACGTAAGAAAAAGACAAAAGAACAAGGCAGACTAACACATAATATCAGTTTATATAGTGATCAACTACAATTTATTGTAAGAAAAACTGAAGGCAGAAAACAAGTAATAGTAATGTACAGACTGTGGCTCTGAGCAGACATAATGATGCTCAAATAACATCTACAAGTGTCCCTTTCATTATTTCTATCATGCAAAAAACTTAGTGTACATTTTAAAGAGCTTTAACATATTAGTTTAGTCTTAGTATAAATCTCAGAGCATGGCTATGGATTTATTACGAACTGAAAATATGTATATAATTTTACTTAATATATAAATTAAACAATTTGAAATCTTTCAAAGTCTTTTTCTTGTTTTCTTTCTTTCTTTTTTTGTTTTGAAGGCCATCTTACCTCTCCTTTTTGGTGCTTTGTGACCCACCCAGGGGTCATACCTCCCACTCTGAGGACCACTGGTATCTGAAGACAATAACTTAACTTGGTCAACCTGCCTCAACTTGGGGTCATATACTTAATTTTTGATGACTGATAGATCATGCTCACAATCACTAACTCACTAACATTTGTGTTCCATATACCAAAACACTCACATTACTTATGGCTACTTTTATAGCTCCAAAATGCACCTGACATAAATATTAACTAAAACTGAAGGCTACTGAAAACAGCAATACTGTCTTTGTCCGTTGACGTGAGTGACATGTCTGTAAAAGGTCTGCTCCAACTTAAGTTTTGTTTAAAATGTGTTCTGGGAGATTTAGGTCTGAGCTACAACTAGTTTAAAATTTTAACCCTTAGAAGAAAGTGTTTTTCATGTTTTTTGAGCTATTTCTTTGGGAACAGCTTAAAAAAAATGATGTTTAATTTTACAAGTTCTGTTAAACAGTGATATGTGCTCTATGGTTCATTTGTCTACACTGCAGTTTGTCGCCCTAAAAGGCAGAAACTTGGCTTTGCTGGTAATGCTTGTGCCTCACAAACTGGTTCAGCCTTCCAAATCAGACAGGGCCTCTGTGTCGACTTATTATGTTCTTCATGAACATGTGTGGGTTATCACTGGGTTCTACGACTTCCCCCTACAGAACCAAAAACATGTTAGTTAGATTAACTGGTGACTCTAAATTGCTCTTAGATGTGAATGTGAGTGTGAATAGTTATCTGTCACTACATGTCATCCCTGTGATTGGCTGGCAGCTGGTTCAGGGTATGCCCCCCCCCACCCCCCATAAGGAAATGTCAGTTGGGATAGGCACCAGCCCCCCTTGGCCCTGAAGGGACAATCAGGATAGACGATGGACAGAAGAATGGATGTGTCCATTCCAAGATGATATTTATCACAACCAACCCAAGTTTGGTGCTCTAATCTGGTTCTCTAACTACTTCTGTTTAACACATGCACAGCAGATGATGGATCCTCTACAGGTACAGTATGGGTTCAAATCCAGCTTGTGGCATCTTTCCCAGTTTGTTATTCCCTATACTCTCTTCCCACTTTCAAAGCCTATTCACTGTCCTATCATCTCTGATGAGAAAGAAAAGCCCAAAACTTGATCTTTAAAAAAATCTCATTAGGTTCAACGGCATAAATGTTTGCCCAAGAGGAAATATGGGCAAAGGAAGTAAAAATGAAATGACAGCAAAATAAAGAAAGTAGAATTGAGTCATAGATTGTATATGAAAAGAAAGTTGGTTTGGGGGAAAGATCAATATCAATTATAAGTAAAAGTACTTCTTCATCAGCAGGTAACTGTTAAAGTTTACCAAGTAAAAAAAGGCAAAAACTACGTTCAGGTCCTGTTCCAGTTCCAGCCTCTCAAACATGAGTCTCCTCTGTTTGTAACAGGGGGAGCTGTGAACTATTTGTTCAACTGAAAACACAATCTGAATCTGTCATCTTGACCTCTGGGAAATTGTGACGCACAACACAGTTATTCAATAAGTGATCCACAGATTATTCAATAATTCAACAATACTGAGCCGTAGTTTTAGTTTGGGCTAAAAACATGATTTGCAAAAACACCTTGAGAACAGCACATAATGACTTAATAAATGTAATATTCAGAGCAGTTATATGGCCGCTGTGACTCCAATATGAGAGGTAAATTGCTGAGCGTCTGCTGCCACTTGAGTTACGCAGCCTGGAAGTTGGAAGCAGCCGCCAGTGTTTGTTGACTGATGTGAGCCGATGTTGACGGGGAACTCTGTTTGGTTTGGCAGGAGCGCACACAGGCTGCCATTCCTTAGATGAAACCATGTGAGCGCTGTTCATTTTGTGCTGCCATTTTTTAAACTGGCTCTGTGTGATCTGACCTGCCAGCTCTGAAGTAACTTTGAGGAGCAGTAAAAAAAATACAGCTTCAGGGATCGCGGAATGAAAATAAATATTACCTAGACAAGGTTTGTGATATGTTTTCTTACTGTCAGATTATTTAAATAATTATTTGGCCAAAATCAACATGAGTGGATGCTTTAAACACATCTACCTGTGTTAGCAACTTCTGTTTGAGCTACATTATCCCTTAACGTAGACTTGACTGCTGTCTTTAAACTGCAAAAACACATTTAGAAGTTTTTGCTCATGTTTCCTGTTTCGAATCATCTCACATAAATCTTCCTATTGCTGTTCACACTCACAATACTGGCTGCATGCATATTTATTTGCTTTTATAACAAGTCCCCAACAAAATGTATTCCTCATTTCCAGAGCTTTCATCTCTACTGGGCTGAATAATTAATTTACTAATCTATTTTTATTTTATTTTATTTTTAAAAGAGTTCGGTGTGGGGTCCATTACCAGCAGAGTGTATACTAAAATAAACAAACACCTTGACATTGTCCCTTTGTACAAATGTTTGGCCAAAAAAACTGTAACAACTGCTTGAGAAGTAGGGATAAACTAGAATAGCTGCTGTGTTGACATCATGCTGTTTGCTAACAATAAACTTATCAAACTACAAAATCCATCTGATTGGTGGAGTCAACAGAAGACCTCATGTATGTTGGAGGTGGACACACAGTTACAGCAGGGTTTGTGTGATTTTGTGATCATTTTTAGAGCATGGGAAGTCTCCTGAATTGTGTCCATGAGTCTTTCAGTTCAGTCTTGTCTCCAGTCCAAGTCTCTCACCAGAGACACAGGAAATGAAGAGGGGACAGAGGACAGAGGGAATTTGCTTGAGGGTACGTCCTCTGCAGTGTCAGGTAAAGCAGCATCTGTGTGTGATGACAGTGACAGCTGGCCGTCGGGTGTCAGTCATGTACAAACAGCTGATTGATTATGCAGATATCACTGTATAAACTCTGAGTTAAAAAAAAACAACACATAAACTGTTTATTTGACCCAATTAAAAACCCTGAAGATGAACATCCTGCAGTCTAGAAAACATTTACATTACAGTCACATTGTTTAATAGGTTGATGACCATTTGATTTGTTTATGGTAATCTGATTTTGGTTATTGTATCTTATACTTTTAATTTTGTAATTAGCACTGACATTTATTTTTAAAGTTTTAAAGAAAATGGAAATCGGAGCAATTATCAAACACAATATTAATACTCGTCTTATGTGAAGTTAAGCTATATTCGTGTTTTTTATTGTCAGAGTGACCCCTACTCTGTAAGACAGGATTTTAAGAATAGAATTTAACAGGAGACATATCTGATCATGACAAAATAATATATTAACTAAAATGAGGCTGTTTGTGATTCCTTTGGATTTAAAATGGAAAATCCATCCATCATCTATACCACTTGCCCCTTTTGAGGGTCACTGAGGCACACCCTGAGCCGGTCGCCAGCTGACCGCAGGACCACATAGAGACAGACAGCCATTGATGCTCACACTCACACCTAAGGGCAATTAAGAGTCACCAATTAACCTAACAAGCACGTTTTTGGTCTGTGGGAGGAAGCTGGAGTGCCCGGAAAAAGCCTACACATGCACTGGCAGAACATGCGAACTCCACTCAAAAGGGCCCTGACCTACGTCGCATTCACACCGCAGGTTAAAGTGGCCCATATCTGATTTTTTATGACAGTCTGAATCATACAAATCCATTTTTTTTTCAAATCAGAACCAGTCCACTTTCATAAGTGGTCCTAAATTAGATACATATCTAGACCTCAATCTGAACAGTCATGTCGCATTTCATCCAGCTTTTATGTTGTTAATGTGAGACAGAGATCACAAATCTGCAAGTTTTTATGTAAACAATGAGCTAAACAATTATGGCTGAACTCTGTGTCAGTGAAGCTCTTCATGTCACAATCCCACCACTCCTTGCTTTGACTGGGCATTCACAAACAACTCTGAACAAAGTGGCAGCTCCACAAAAGGGCATGATTAAAATGTGTGCTCTCTTTATTTCTGTCTTTTTCTTCACCTATCACTTTGTTATAATTTTGTTGGCTCCGATCGCACAACAACTTAAAGACTAATACACACACACTGACATGTGTAGCATCCATATTTACTTTCACAAACACAGTGAGCTGCGTATGCATGCAGGTCACTTCAGCACCGTAGACAGTTAACACCGAAGTATGATGGCAGTCACATTTAAATTATAATATGAACAACCATGTAAAAAATCAGATTTCAACAAAAAAAATAGAATTGAGCATTAAGACCTGCAGTGTGAACGTAGCCCTAGATGAGGATCAACCAGCTACCTACTTGCTCTGAGGCACACACACTACTTGTTACGCCACTGTGCCTTCCCTTCTGTATTAATACACTCTATTATATTTTTTATTCTGTTTTTTGGCTTTTTGATTGGTGATCCATTGTTTTCCATTCAAATATTGGACATTTCTTTTCTTATGCAGCATATTTTGTCATCTACTTTTAAGTTCTTTCATTTTTGGAAAATGTTTTTGCATTATACTCATTTGAGGGTTAAGTAGCAGCTGTAAAGAAGAGAGCTGTTTTAGAACCCACATTACAGCCAGTAAGTGTGAAAGGGCTACGAAACATCTGATGTTATATTTGAGGAGCGATCATTTGTTGCTCTTTTCATGAGGTAGAAACAAGGAAAAGGTGTATAAAATGACGACGGCTTATCTTCTCAAGAAACCAAACATGGCAACAATTTTCATTGAGCTGTTTACAACTCTGCAGTAAGTAAATGAAAATAAAGCCATCACAAAACCACAATAAACACCATGAATGCAAAATCTTTGAGTTCGGCCTTCAAAGGCTGAGTAGACACATCACATCTGATGACTCAAAGTGGGCATTGCCCTTGCAAACCTCCACCAAATCACTGTGATCATGCAAAACTCTAACTATAAATCTTTCAAGATTGGGAGGAAGAAAACAGCACATCTTAAACCTGAGAGACATCATTAAAGTAAATTAACTTAATAACACGTCTGCACACTCGAGTCATTATGTTCTATATTTGTTGCCCACCCTTTCCAGCCGTCATATGACAGCTATCAGCTAGAGTGGGAGAGACATCCCACCCAGTGCAGGGAGGGGGACCACAGACAGAGGCAAGTTGTTGCCTGTAAGTCGACTGCCAGTCATTTCTGGGTGAGAGGATGGTGAGGGAATGAACAAACAATCACAGAAAGAGGTTGGAAACAAGTTTCAGGGGGGAGGCTGTCAGGTTGTGAGGAGTCGTGATGGGATAAATGCGTTCCAGTGCTCTAAATATGAGGACTTGAGTTTCTTAAAATCATACACAAAGGAGCAGGACATATTAGACAGAAGGGGAAGTGATTAGTAAGAACCTCGGTTTGTATTTCTGACAGATATTCACCTTTACAGAGAGTCTAAAGCAAATCTGTCTAATCTCAAGATCAATGTAGCTGTAGAGGGAGGGAGGACAGACCCTGCTCTGTTAGCTCTGAAGTGGAGCTCTGCCACACACACACAAAGACACACACTTACACACTTCATCATCCACTGTTTTTACAGCACCCACACAATCCCTCACTCCTAAATGCAGAACCTGAAAATACACACCCTGAAAAAGCACACGTATGTCTACACACATACAATTATCTGTGTAAACATTTGCGGTCTAATCACAGCACACGCTCATGGAGATGAACCTTTACAACCGTAAAGACTAAACAAACAAAGCAGTTAAAACTCTTACCTTGAAAAGCAGCCACATTACGGGAGATAAGAAACTTAAGGCTGGAGCTTGATGTCTGCAGCAGGTTTTGGATGTCTCTCCGGGCCGCCACCTGGTACTTCTCCTCCATCTTCTTGGTACAGCAACTCAGGTTTTTAGATGTGCACACCTGAAGGTCTGAACCTAGGAGACATTGAGAATAAATGGTGTGAAATACAAACATTATGGACAACAGCTTGAATTAAAAACTGGGTGAAAGAGAGCAGTTACTTATAAAGGTTTTCCCCCTATATGAGTTTCAATATGTTCCTCATATTACTAAAACGTTATAAAAATGGATCTAATCATTTCATCTTTAAGAAACACATACCCAGTAAAGATTACAATGCCAGGGGACTTAATGCAAAAATTATATCTGTTCTTAATCCATCTATCTCATTTAAAAACATCCAGAAAGCCCCTGTCCTGTTTCTCAACTTGCAAACTTTGACTGCATATTGAAATCGACAAAGCACTTCCATCGTCTTCCTGTTAAACAAAAGTAAAGCTTGACAAGAGACATGGCGGATTACAAATTTATTGGGCGGGTGATGTAATTTGTAGGGACGCACGATACTGAATTTCTGCCAACATCTGATTTGCCAATATTGCTGAACTCATTATCACCAATAACTATGCCAGTAGTTTTGGTGAAGAGCACAAGCTCTTTAATGTAAAAAAAAATTCTCCGTGCTTAAACGGTATTCAAGCATGGAGAAAAAAATCCATACTCCAACTGTAAATAAAGTAAACAGCTCAACAGCACATTAGGGCGCATGGAGTAGTGAACCATCTGATCCAGCAGAAGGTGTTCCTAGCGCAACCAGATGGCAAGTTCTCTCTTGATCTCAACAAGTCTGCTGGAAACAAACATATGAAGAAGACACCTTGAGGGAAACGGAGGACCGGCAAAACCATTCAGAGTGGACAATAACAATAATGAAACATGTGGGGAGTGCCCATTTTCAGCTATTTGCCCATCACAGCACAGTGGTGCCTTGTCAAGTGCTCAGCCCAGTGCTTCCTTTTAAGGCCATAATAGACAATATTGTAAGCTTCATATCCAAGGACATGTGGCCCACCAGTGTTGCCTCGAGACAGTGTTAATTTTGTTGACTAATTATTTTCAACATAGTTTGCATCAACAACCGTTTTTTCCCCAGACAAAAACTACAGAAACTAATAAAAACAAGTGCACACTGACAATAACTAAAACTACATTAACTAACATTTTTGTCAACAAATAAAAACTAGACGAAAAGGTTAGGAATAATGCAATCACAGCTACTTTTGTTGTGTGGAAAGGTTGGGTGAGTTAAGAGGGACATCCAATTACAACTGCATTAGCTTCGTGGAGGCAGGATAAGTTGGGAAGCGATCCAAAAAGAGCTACTCTATGAACAGAAAAATTCATGTAGAGCAGGTTCACTGTTTGTTGTCAGTTCTGGTATTGTAACTGAGATGTTCTGCCATGTAGCCTAAATAAAGGCCATTCCATTTCACAAAAAGTCAAATTTGTTTCTGTTAATTTATACATTCAAACTTTACTAGCATTCAATAAAGGGTTAAGAGATGTTTCATTTTACCCAAGTGTACAATATGACTTCAGAAATTCAAGGAAACATAAAAAATGCCTTACATTTTACACTTCATATGTTAGCCGACTAAATTTACAGAAGATTTCGTCAACTAAAATGTTGTGAAATTTCATCAACTAAAACAGACTAAAATTAAAACAATTTAGACAACTAAATTACAACTAAAACAAAAAGATATTTTAGGCAAAAGACTATAACTAAAACTAAATTAAAAAGTGCTGCCAAAATTAACACTGCCTTGAGAGAGATAAATATTACAGTTGTGCAATCGAAATGTCTTATGTGTGTTTCACCTGAATAAATCAACATTTAAAACCTCAAAAACCGATTGAGTATGATTTTTGGAAAGTGGCAGCCCTAGCTTAAACAGCTTACAGCAAAAAGACTGCCTTCAACAATAATCCATTCATGACACCAACATAACTCAAATACACACATATCTCCACTCTGTCCTTATTTAACAAGAGTATAAACATAAGTAAAAGGATCATGTTTAAGGTTTGTGCAGCAAACCTTTCTCATTATTGAGGCATGACTATAACGCTGTCTTTCTCTTTCTCCATCCCTACCAGTAGAGCAAACTCTTACCATATTGATACACAAACTGTGTACCAAGCTTCACAATAAAATAATCATCCTTTTAAATTATCACTAGTTATGCTAAAAGCAAGACATAAAATGTTCATTTACTTAAAATTTAAAGGCACAGTTTATATTTGAAAGAGCACTGCCAAATTCAATAGCTTCTAGAAAAGTAAGAGTCATTAAATAACACCTAAAAAATATATATAACTAGATGAATAATCATTCAGGTAGTTAGTGAATGGTCCACTGAACACAGTAATTAGTTCCAACCCTAGAACCAAGTAACTAAACTAAAACAAAAAGATAAATGAACACTTGAACATAAACTAATATGTTAGCTTTCACACAGAATCTGGATCTACCTTCAATTTATCTGACATGTATTTAGACTTCATACTTTGATCCATGGAGGAGGCAGGGATTACGACATTATCTGTAGTCAGTCCATGGGGGGAGCACCAAAGACTTGGGCTTTACTCCTAGAAAGACTGTGTCTCTGTCCATCTTAGTATACAGTGTATGGCACTTTAGAGAGAATGACATTCCTTAGGTGATTTTCTGCTTTTTATCATCACAAGAAATATCTAGTAATGTATTTTATAGAAAATATAAGTTATTTACATAACTGTAATCAAAGACTTTTTGGTTCATGATGTGTAAGTCAAGCAGACCTCTTAATAAACTTATATACAGGCTAGATTTCAAAGACGGGAAATGGATAAAAAATATTTTTCTGTTGTGCAACAAAGTGGGTATTTTTGAGTGTGATTGAAAATCCTTGGGGTTTTAGGAAGCCCTTCAGAACAGATGCATGTTGCTGAACTGAGTTTTTTTTAAACATTACTAAGTGTTTATTTTTCTGAGACATGAACGCTTACCCCTGTGACTGGAGTGAAATGCAAATACATGACAGGCATAAACTGGGGCAGAGGATTTGCTCACTCTCTTCAGGCTGCTCCACTTTTCCTTACACATTCCAAAGATATCCAAGTCAGGTGGATCTGACACCCAAGACTCCCCGAAGGTATGAATAAGTGAGCATGTCTAACTATCCCCTGTATCATCTGTGTGATAAACTGGGAACTGTCAAGACTGACAGGCATCTTTTCCTTCCTGCAGCAGCATTTATCAAAATGAGAGCGAGGTAAACTCAGCCATGCAAACTCTAGGAGTGTAGTGAGGCCCAGTTTGAAATACTAATAACAAGCAGCATGCTAACACACTAACTATGACATTGCAGGCATATTTTCCATGTCTTATAATGCTGCTGATGCAGTGGTCTAAAAAGTATATATAGTATAGTAGTATAGCAGTATAGTTTATATTTAGGACCATTTGGATAAAAATGTTTGTGAATGACCTTCACTAAGCAGTTGCACTAGATGAAAGTGCTTTTAGTTTTATGCGAACAGAATGCAAACATACTGATCATGACTTTGCAGAAAATGACCATGACACAATTATTGGAGATAGTGAGGATGCTTGTGCCAAGTTGGCAGAAAAAAACAACAGGTTAGTTGGTTTCCCATCTTTTTTAGAATTTAATAAATGCAACTGTGCTCCTGATGACTCTGATCCTCTTTCCCAGGAGTGTGAAGACTTGAGCACAGTTGTTCCAAAATTCATATTCATTAAACACGGGCGAAATATGGACTGGATTGGCTTTTTTGTATTTTGAGTGGATACTTACAATTATTAGTTTTTTTTTTCAACCTTCACCTGCCCGTACAGGCATGTCTTAGAACGCAACCTGACCCCGCCCCACAAATTTCCTAATGTCAAATTCAGTCTCTCACCCCGACCCATGACCTGAAACACAACCCATTAATACACACAATGGCCAAACAGTCATCTACTTTACTGAGGGCAATGCTAACCATTTACTAACATCCTCACATTTCAATGAACGCATGCTGCTACTTAAAAGTACAACAGCTAATTAGTAAATCTCATAACAGCAGAGCAGCAGAATTTCGCCTATTATGTGGCACATATGAACTTAAAAATGCCTTGCTAAGTCAGTCTCACCACAACCAAGAGATTTGCTAATTATTTGTTTTCTTTTGCAAATTAAACTTCTGTAGCTTTAAATGTATCATGCTTAGGCCAATAACACTGTTAGTGCTATTACCAGCAGTGCTGATGTAGAGCAGCTTTCAGACCAAGTTGTTTTTCATAGGCGAAGTTCTGACAAAAGTTCAAACATTAAAAATTAGAGATTTAGTCCCTTCAAAGTTGACAACATGATTTTATCTAACAAAACATCCAGCTCGGAATGGATATTGCCCCAACTTACAATTTATCTCTGATAGGCGGAAACATTAAGAAGGGTTGTAACTCCAGGAGTCCAGGGGGGAAGAATAAACAAATGAGTATGTAAAGGGAAAAAACACAATTTTATTATTAAAACTCCTTAACTTAATCAATCAAACTTATATATTGACCAGCCCTATATGAGAGACTAAATTATTCAATTATACTGGAAGTCTGCCTGCGTGTCCTTCCAGTGTCTCTTAATTTCACTTTAAGACCATCAACAATATGAGAGAGGACATAAGCAGTAGTACATTATGAGTGTCCCTTAGTAAACTTAAAATAATACCATTTTAGTTTTTTAACTAAAGTAAATATAATGCCAGCTGAGCGTATACAATTGTATGCCAAAAGAATATTTAGTTTTACTATGCTGCTCCATAGTAAAACACCATTAATATTTCAACCTTCAGTCTGTTGGTAAATGCTCTTCAGTGTTGATTAGAATTAATATTATCTATACTTTTTCTTTTTTTTAAAGTAGTCATTCAACTTATTTTGAAACCACAATGGTATGCCTAAAGGCTGGGAGATATATCAAGTTTTTGAAAAATATCACTATATTTTCAAACAAGATATAATTTGGACTTGATTATATCAGTGTAGTTGATCTTGCGCTAAAACACAGGTGGCTGGTAAAATGAATAGTAATGTCTCTTTGTGCTAGAGATCTCACACAAACAGTAGATTGAGTTTTTTTTTGCTAAAAATGTCAAAACAGGAGGCAAAAAAGTGTGAGCATGATGAATCTCAAGCTCAAGAATGCTTTAGTTGAGCAAGAAATCCAAACCTTTGACCTGGTAGATCTGCGTCAAAGCGTTATCACGTTGTCGAGTCATGTCTCAGGTTTTTCCACTTTGAACAAAAAGTAAGCAATCTGCACGTATGCAGGGACAATCAAAACATCTTAAAAGGACCCAAAACTCCACAGAAACCTCTCTGACATGTCTAGGCAGAGCTCACAGGGATGTTGCCAGACACGCTATCAGGCTCTTGAGAGGTTTAGGAGCGAGGAAGGAGAAGAGCAGGTGATGGCACACGTGGAGGAATTCAAACAATCAAAGATAAGATGACTTGAAAGTGCCCCTACCTTATGTATTTCAGGGGATTAACCTTGATGCATTGAGAACACAATCAGAAACTTTTTAATGCTACTTTCAATTCTGTTTATCCATCATATTCTTTATTGATAAATGTGGATTTTCTATGTAGAAAAAGTCTGGTTACATAAGTTCATCAACAATGTCAAACACATGGCACTTTTGATCTGTCTGCCACATTAATATTTCAGCATGTTACAGCTGCGTCAACAATTTACATGGTCACTGATATTGAACATTGCACTGTTGGTATGAGACCGTGTCAAATGAAGCCACACTTCAGACTTATTCCATCCCCTGTCTGCCATCATTATTCAGTGTTTCCCACAGACTGAAATCGCTCTTGGGGTAGTTCTGTCTAACCTCATTATGTAGGTTTATGTTTGGCGTGTCTGTTCGGGTCCAATTTGAAGTTTACAACAGCAGTACTTTCTTTAAATGAGACTGCATTTTTCTGAACTTTTAACTCAATATTCTGTGATGGCTGTGAGTGAGCTGGATTTCTGAAGGCTCATTGTTTATGAGGTAGTGTTTTGCAACAGTCACCCGGGGAATGCAGGAGTTTAGGGTAAGTGTTAGGGTAAATTTTCATATAGCAGCATAGGAAGCTTCAGTTTTTACATGAGACATCCCACCTCAAGGGTTGCAATTGTAGAAGAGACACAGGTGGATGTCTCTCCTGATTCTTTTTAGTAACCTGGGGACCCAGCCAAGTGTTGTCTGTGTAGGGAAATGTAATCCATGATTTCTTTACTGCAGTTTGTGCTTGCTGTCTCTTGTGAGAGCATAACATCATTGTTTTCCAAGCATGCTAAACTATGTGGACAGCATTTATTTGGGGAATTTTATAGAATAAGAACAAATGTGGCTTGTTGAAAGGATTGTCGAAGTCAACTCTAAATTGCAACCGTTTCTCAGTATTTGATTGTTTGGTTAAAACGTCATCTTTGTCTTCAAACAAACATATATGGAACTTGTGTCTGTTGGTGCCAAATTTGCCCCAAATTTCCTCAAAACGTCATCAAAATTGGTTAGAAATGTATTAAGTTATTAGCAAAAACTGTCCTATCTCACAATGTGCCAAATCCTTTAAAAAATTACTGGGTCCACATCCAGATTCTAATCACCAACAAAATCTAACCACTTCTCTTTTGTGCCATGACCAACATTCCTCCCAAAAATGTCAATAATCTTGGCTTGTAAGTTTTTGAGTTATTCTGTTCACAATCTAAGTAACAAACCAACAAACACCAGCAAAAACATGACCTCCTTAGCAAAGGTAAAAATCAAACCCTGATGAACTGTGGATAGAAATGTTTTATTGAAAGAGCTTACACTAACTGGAGGAAACTGAGCACAGCATTCCCTAACCCAACACCACCTTAATTTCCCCGAGGGAAACACTGCCAAAGCTGAAATTTGGGTTTGGCACAACCTAACTATCTTCAGAGAAAAAAAATTAGGTTTAAAGAGATGCAATTATTAATAGATTAGGGTTTTCATTACGTGAACTTTTTAATCATGATTTAACCAGGCCAGGGTGGAGAAATCTGAAAATGCCAGCCTTGCGTTTCAGTGTGGACATAGAATACGTATAGCTTTAGAAACAATGATGTCATAGCTCCACCTCTCATTTGAACCACATGCGGAAACCCTGACAACAATGGTGGAATGTTGTGTTGCGCTCGTACAGCAGAAGCTACTGAGCTTGTCATGGTTTTACAGCAAAATCTATTGCTGATGCTGTTGTTGTTGTTTATTCTTAGAGGTAATAAAGAAGCATCAACATTAATTCCAGCATGTTTTATAACCAGACTTAAAATGCTAAATGGGAGCTTTAACTTTCAATATTTTTTGTGCTGATCTAGTCAACTAAATCCCCTCTGGTTTTTGACAAACTCTAAAGACAGTTACTAGGGATGGGAATCAAAAACCAATTCCAGTCGAGAATCGATAACTCCCTCGAAGAATCAGTATTATTAGTTTTCTTGCTGATCAATTCCTTCCACTTCTGCATGCCTAGCAAATCAAAGATGTGATGCTCAAATCAGAGGCAGTCTTTGTTAATGATAAAAAAGAAGTAAAAAATTATGGCAAACTGGGCAGAAGTGGTAAGGCCTGCAACTTGCAGAGGCATTTATCTGTGCAGCAAAGCACTGGATATCAGGAGTGTCATGTGTTTGATATCGTTGCCAATAAAAACCTAGGCCGACTTTTGCCCACACAGAAATTCAGCAGGAATCTACAAAACCCAAAACCAGTGAAGTTGGCACGTTGTGTAAATCGTAAATAAAAACAGAATACAATGATTTGTAAATCCTTTTCAACTTATATTCAATTGAATACACTGCAAAGACAAGATATTTAATGTTCGAACTGAGAAACTTTATTTTCTTTTGCAAATAATCATCAACTTAGAATCTAATGGCAGCAACACATTACAAAAAAGTTGGCTCAGGGGCACTGTGTTACATCACCTTTCCTTTTAACAACACTCAGTAAACGTTTGGGAACTGAGGAGACCAATTTTTGAAGCTTTTCAGGTGGAATTCTCTCCCATTCTTGCTTGATGTACAGCTTAAGTTGTTCAACAGTCCGGGGTCTCCGTTGTTATATTTTACGCTTCATAATGCGCCACACATTTTCAATGGGGGACAGGTCTGGACTACAGGCAGGCCAGTCTAGTACCCGCACTCTTTTTACGAAGCCACGCTGTTGTAACACGTGCAGAATGTGGCTTGGCATTGTCTTGCTGAAATAAGCAGGGGCGTCCATGAAAAAGACGTTGCTTGGATGGCAACATATGTTGCTCCAAAACCTGTATGTACCTTTCAGCATTAATGGTGCCTTCACAGATGTGTAAGTTACCCATGCCTTGGGCACTAATACACCCCCATACCATCACAGATGCTGGCTTTTGAACTTTGCGCCTATAACAGTCCGACTGGTTCTTTTCCTCTTTGGTCCGGAGGACACGACGACCACACTTTCCAAAAACAATTTGAAATGTGGACTCGTCAGACCACAGAACACTTTTCCACTTTGCATCAGTCCATCTTAGATGAGCTCGGGCCCAGCGAAGCCGGCGGCGTTTCTGGGTGTTGTTGATAAATGGCTTTCGCTTTGCGTAGTAGAGTTTTAACTTGCACTTACAGATTTAGCGACGAACTGTAGTTACTGACAGTGGTTTTCTGAAGTGTTCCTGAGCCCATGTGGTGATATCCTTTACACAGTGATGCCGGTTTTTGATGCAGTACCGCCTGTGGGATCGAAGGTCACGGGCATTCAATGTTGGTTTTCGGCCTTGCCGCTTACGTGCAGTAATTTCTCCAGATTCTCTGAACCTTTTGATGATATTACGGACCGTAGATGATGAAATCCCTAAATTCCTTGCAATAGCTCGTTGAGAAATGTTGTTCTTAAACTGTTCGACAATTTGCTCACGCATTTGTTCACAAAGTGGTGACCCTCGCCCCATCCTTGTTTGTGAATGACTGACCATTTCAGGGAAGCTGCTTTTATACCCAATCATGGCACCCACCTGTTCTCAATTAGCCTGTTCACCTGTGGGATGTTCCAAATAAGTGTTTGATGAGCATTCCTCAACTTTCTCAGTCTTTTTTGCCACTTGTGCCAGCTTTTTTGAAACATGTTGCAGGCATCAAATTCAAAATGAGCTAATATTTGCAAAAAATAACACAGTTTACCAGTTTGAACGTTAAGTATCTTGTCTTTGCTGTGTATTCAATTGAATATAGGTTGGAAGGGATTTGCAAATCATTGTATTCTGTTTTTATTTATGATTTACACAACGTGCCAACTTCACTGGTTTTGGGTTTTGTACATTTATGACTCACAGAAGGTTTCCTGATCATTTTTACCCAACAGAAGTTATTAGCAACAACCCCAAAAGTTACTCTTCAGAATTTGATGACATTTCTAGGAAATCTCGGACATGGGACAAGGAAGTAGTGATTAGAGTTTTGTGGTGAATCAAATGCGGAAGCTGATCCAGGAATTTCTTCAAGGATTTAAGATTGTGAGATAGGACTGTTTTTTTTTAGTTGTTTTTGCTAATAACTCAAAAAGTTTTCAACAAATTTTGCTAAAGTTGCCAGGGAATATTTGTCATATCTAGAAAAAGAGCAATACATCATGTTTTTTTTTACTTAAAATGTTTTTTATAGTATTAAGAACCCACAATAATGTGTGCATAAAAATGATTTTAAGAAGTTTCTAATCAGTATTATGTATATGAAGCTTGGTCCCTGCAACATTTAGAAACTTAAATGTAACAGAGCCAGATGGCTACAAATGTAACATATTTATATGAATTATTGAATGATAAAATGTCACAGTATTGTACTGAAAATATCAATACAGTATTGCACCAAAAAATAATGCAATATATTAGTGTACTGATATTTTCAGACACCCTCAATGGGGATTTTAAAAGAATTTTTTGCAAATCATTGTATTCTGTTTTTATTTACGATTTACACAACGTGCCAACTTCACTGGTTTTGGGTTTTGTATAATGAAATTATTAAAGAACTGAATCAATAGCCAGAATCGTCAAAGGCATTGGTATTAATAACAGTCCCTGACAGTTACTAATGCTTCAGCGGTTTTCTATCATATCTTTATTACTTTTCATCATATATTATCTTTAATAGTTGAAATATCCAACAGATTTATCAGCAATGACAATTTTTTTTTTCTCTCAGGCCAAAACTGCAACTCAGCAAAGAAACAGAGCAGAGCTGCAGGTCCAAACAGCCACATGGGTGCAATTATGGGCCAGCAGTGTTGATGGCATTATACAGGTTATTTAGAGGTTTAGGGGGCGTTTGAGGGTTTTCTGTCAATTGCGTTGGTTTCCTCAGAGCAGCAGAGGAATGGGCTGGTGAAGTTTACAGGGAGCAGTTTGTGGCAGGATTGCAGTCAACACCATTAAGATTTACTTTTCTGGGAGAAGCAGAGAGAGCAAAGGCAAAATGCAAAAGCTAGCATGAAATATCAACACTCATAATCCCCTGAAAAAACTGTACAGAGAAGTTTCATGAGGAGTTACTTTGCAAGTGGTGTTCAGAAAGTTTTGTGAACCTAACTTTACACAGAGTAATTCTTGTTTATCCCTGAAAGCTACTTATCTGCTTTAGACAGCCCAAAGAAGCAGACTTTGGTTTATTTTTTTTTCTGCAACATGACCAACAAACAATCTCTGCAGCTTTAGTTTCCTTGTTTTATGGGATTATAACAGCACATGTTACATTAGCTCATTCACCTCTAATCACACTGAGACGTAAACAATGACTGACAGCTTTCAAGGTGTGGTCAAATAAACACAAGGAAAATGTAAATCCAAAAATAAACCTGATAAAAATGGATTCAACAGGAGCAGTGAGCACAATTTGAACCAAGTGGTCTAATACTGTGTGTCAGTACTTATGAAATAAAAATTATCTGATAAGAAAAAGGCATTTCAAGGCTTTTTTTGCTACCTTTTTAATTAGAAAAACTTGGTTTCCCAGGGAGAGAGAACAATGTCAGAAGTTCAAAAAGAGGTTGGCAACATTTGTAAAAGTGGATATTACTTACTCCTCCCAAGTTATTCACTTTAAAAAATACTGTCAACAATATTTAAACAATTTAAACAGTGTGCAGGAGTTTGCCAGCAATTTCTGGCAGTCTGATTTGCCACTTTGACACCATGTACACAGCCAAAGCACATTTGAACATGAAAAAAATTGCCTTTAAAAAATGTTTCCTTTATTCTTTACAGGAAATAATCAGCTTTAAGTTGGGGATTTGATGATTTAATGATTTCTGTAAAGTTTTTTTGTGAAATATTATCAATGCATTTGGGACAAAAGTATGCCATATAAACTTAAGTAACCATCAGTAACCAAGATCTTTATCACTGCCTTGGCCATGGTCACTTTTGTAAGAGACATTTTCATTATCAATGGCACTCACTGATAAAATCAATATAATTTTATCAGGGAGTATTAGTATATTACATTGCAAGAGTACTTTTAATTGCCTTTATTTTTATATTTTATTTTGCTTTGCTGTTTGGTTTTAAGCTTGAAAATATAGCTACAAATTCTGACAAAAGATATATATTTATTGTTTTGTTAAAATACAGCTATTTTGATTGTCTTATTGGTGGTACGCCCTTATTTGTAAAAATCTGACCCTATGATAATGAGAATACCATTAATTTGGCACTCTTGGTAGCAAAAGTTGTCCATCCCTGGTCTTTACTGTTGAAATTACAAGGCAAAATTTGGAAAAGTGGATGGTATAACTCATCACTAGTTCAATCCAATATTTCAAATGTTGCCAACCTGCTTATGTAATTTAGACAGTTTTTTCTCTCTTTTTATCTCTCATATGGTTAAATCTATGACAAAAGACCAAAAACTGTCTGTCATTCTTGATACCACTAATCAATCAAATTATGGAAAATTGATCACCATACCACAGTCCACCTTTAGTTTGTCCCTAGCAAGATCAAAAATTAACAGAAACTTTGCCCACTCCAGAAAATTCTGCTTGTTCTCAAATGATGAATAAAGACAAACCGAATAAGATTTTAAGAGCGGCAAGCACCTTTGAAGCTCCGATAGTTTTATTCATTTTTGCACAGTTTGCTCTTGTTAAGAATCCGAAAGTAGTAGGGATGTAACGGTTACCGGTAAAATGGTAAACCGCGGTAAAATTTCTGACGATTAGTATTACCGTGTCCTGTTTTAATTACCAGTAAACCGAGTTTGATTACCACACTGTGTCAATAACTCACTGTGATACAGCTCATGGCCTGGAGAAGCTGGAACTATGTGTCTACTCCTCAGTAAAGCAGCCGTGGTCTCTCGCAGAGGGAGGCGCGCATGCGCAGTTTGCAATGTTTGGCCTCTGAGAGCGAAAGTTATGGCGGCTGGTGCACGCACAGACACTAAACCGGAGGTTTATTCCCCCTCAAAACGGACAAAGTCTGGTCGAATTTTGGATTTTACGAGGATGCTGAGGGGAAACTGATTGAAGACGGTCACCCTGTCTAAAACACGAAGCTTTTGCTGGCGGAAGAAAAAGACGTGCGTGATTAAAACTACTGTAACTCCTCGAGTAAGTGAGCTGACTGAGCCGGAGAGAGTGAGAGTGAGAAGATTCAGTGAGCCTTACCTGAGTGAATTATCGGTGGTTTATCAGTATTTTCTGTGTGAATAATGTATAAATGTTGTAAATAATAGCATTAGCATCATTCTGCAGTGTGCTCTTGTCATTCTTTTGCTGTTTATTTGCCGTTTTTTTGCCGTATTTCGTAATTGATCATCTTTTTCCATCATAGTTCATGTTTTATGGATTTCATCAATCGTAATTTGGAAACATTGGAGGAGGAAATGTGGAGGAGATCTGCCAGGGAGAGGGGAGACCAGAGGAGAGTCATGGAAGGGGGCTAACTGGACAGGAATTGCCTCAGGGACGGTCGTCAGTAGACAAATGCCTGGACATGGTCTAATGTAACAAACTGTTTTTTATTTAACCCTTATTTAACCAGGTAAATAAACTCATTGAGATTAAAAATGTCTTTTTCAAGAGTGTCCCGGCCAGGATAGGCAGCTGTAACATGAACACCAATGCTGTAGGCAAACAAAAAATGTGAGTGAATGTAAATAGGTTAAGTTTATTTTTGGTCATCTCAAAACTTTGAACATGTTCACTTGCAGTTGTTTATAAGGAGAATCCTGTTTAAAGTTCAAATCAGTTTTTCTTTTCTTGTTTAAGTAAGTGTGTAAAAGTACTTTGTGAACATTTTGAGCATACTGCAACAATACCACGATAATAATGATAACGGTGATATGAACCATACCGTTACATCCCTAGAAAGTAGAAATGAACCATCAGCATCTCCTCTCTGCTGTTCATATGGTCAAACTCATCCCATCCAGTAGTAGCCTCGGCCAACCAGGACCCCAGATAACTGTTTGACTTCCTAGAGACTCTTTGTCTTGTCAAGCCTTTAGTGGAGCTAAGATCTGAAGTAGGCTGTTTTTTCTTTAGGCATTTTTAATCATCATAACCTGACTGATTTAACTAAACAGAACACAATTCAGCCCACTTATGCTTGAACTTCGTTACACCCTGACACCTGAGTTAAGGTTTTTAATGTTTAAACATTATGAGACTTTCATACAGGAAAATGTTGCCAAAATGTAGGATTGATATGAATGCATTTACTTGCAGTTTTGACAGTTAAAAGCAATATCTTGACCTAATAATGGGGGCTTATAACTTTAACCTTAAGCTAAGCTATTGACCAAATTTCATTCATTTTACAAGTACTAAATACTCACTTTGCTCTCTGTTTGCTCTAAAAAGTTTATGTGATTTAGTTTGAAATATCTGTATGACCTTTTTGTAATTAAGACACTTTGGGTTTTGTTGCAAAACAAATTCAATGTTATCATTTCATACTTCTATTTATTTAATCTGTTTTTTCAACATGGAGTATTCCACCTATCCATTGAATCAGTTTGTCCACACAGATCTGCTTCAGGTCTTGATTTGTTTGTATGAAGACATTTGGGAGCGATGGAGGAGGCTTTGAGACTTGCTGACTTGCAGACTTTTTGGATAATGAAAATTTCATTAGATATTTAAATTTCTTTTTCTATTCACTCTTGGCCCCTTAGATAAATTCAAAATACACATCTTTGTCAGTAAAAGTAAATTCAGACATTATGTGAGACTCATCTAGAATGGCTGTATCTTGAGGCCCCTGTGCAGCTGCCCACCTTTGCCTGATGGTAAAACCACCTTTAGGAGTCAACATTACTTATTAATCACCTTTAAACCTGAGCCCGAAACACCTCTGGAAATAAAAAGGGAGTAAACATTTGTCAAAAAGACAGACGAGCTTCAGCAAGGGCAACTCTTGCAGAAATTTGAGCCCCTTTAAACTTAGAATACACAAAAATATGCCACTCAGCCCAAAGCTCTCCAGTGTTTCTCTGTATCATTATCATAACTGCACACACGCCTCTCAAATGGGTTTTAAAAGGTGTGTTTTGTAACTACAGACCTTTAGGAAAAAGCAAATGACAGGTTAAAGTTTATGACATCCACGGGGAGGTAATGCTGTGATTAGGAACCTTAGGGGTGCCTTTCCTTAATTTTGTGGCTGGTTTGTTGTTGTTTTGGTTGCTATGTGGATGGAATGAAGAAAATGTTAAAATGTGGACAAAGAAAGTGTCACATAACTGTCTCATTATTTCATGATTTGGAGAAAAAAATGTCACCATTATACAACACTGATAATAATTGTTTTATGTAGTCTATCGGTTGACTGAAAACATACCTGGTCTGGGACTTGGAGGCAATAACTGACTCGGTCCAATTTGCCTGAGTTGGAAAACTTTCCACACCTCATCGCATTTATTCGGGCTTCCAAACACTGATCCAAAACAACACGCCAGACAGACGATGAAGTTCATCCACAGGGCATCCATTTTCATATAATCCCTGGTTAATAATCCGTAAATGAAGAGGGGAAAATGAAGCCTATATTTGGAAGTTGTGATTTCCTCTGAACCTGTAGTCCGCTCAGGTGAGTCCCGTCCACATTTCAGGTTTCAGGATTCAGCGTCGGCCATGTGGCGTACGTGTTCCTGTCGATGTGACGCACTGCACAGTCATTAAAATCCTCAAGCAGTCACAAAGTTACAGCAGGGAGACTCCTCGATGTGAAGGCGGCATGTTCGCTAAGTTTGTTGGACCGACGGCAGAGGCGGAATCGCAGCGTTACCTGAACTCCGCTGGATGTTCAGCGGCTGACCTGCGGGTTGACAGCGACATCTGGTGGGCAGTCTTCAAACTACATGAAACTTTGAATAACTGTCCGTCATCTCAATGAAACAAACAGACATAACAGAAAAGAAATAATGAAATCAAAGCGACAAGATACAAACACAAAATAAGGATACTGACAACATTTAATAACTTGAAAACAGTCATGTGCAAAGTTTAAGATAGATGTGAACAAAAGTAAGGATGCTTTTGAAGTGATTATTAATTTGAAGCCATTATATAATGCTTTTTTAAAAAAGTTTTATATGCACTTTGTTGGTGTGTTTAAGATATCACCTTTGCGTGATAGGGCAAGTCTATCAATAAGACAAAAAATATGTTGCTGTGTTGTTGTTGCAGTTACACTAAACGCACTGGGAGTCCTGTATTAAAGAGTTATGCAGTGGTATTTAGAACCACTTTCTGTGGTAAAACCTGACAGAGCATCATAAATCAATCAATCAATATTTATTTGTATAGAGTCAATTTTATAACAAGTGTTACCTTCAGACACTTTTCAAGAGAGCAGGCTGAAGACAAACTCTTCATTTTATGGCTGCACATATATGCATAGATGCATATATACAAATATAAAATACACATACAAATACATCCATCCAACACCCAACATTAATGTATACAATGTCATCTTGAAGATTCAAACAAGGCAATTGGACTGTGTTGAGTTTGTTGTATACAATGTCCCAATTTCTTTGTCCAGTAATTTCTTGGTTTTGGTCTTGTTCCCGTTTAATGATACAATTACGGGTGGAGACTTTAAACAATTATTGAAATAAGTAAGGGCCAGTGACGGTTGGGGGGGCGGGGGCACATGGGGGCCAATTAGTTTTCGGGGGCGGCGAGTGCCCCACCCCTGTTCCCACTCCTCTAGGGGAGGGGGGATGGACCTACTAGTGTGACCTACCAGTGTGAGGTTTCAAGGTCAGATTTAGCCCATTGGTCTAGAGAAACAAGCACTTTGCAGAGCCCAGGCATTAGAATAAATGCAGAGTTCTTGACAACATGATGCCAAGCAGTGCTGAACTAACCAATTACCACAGAGTTACCCTGTAAACCAAACAGAGCGGACTAGGCCCACATTGGGGAGGGAGACTGAAAGAGGTAAGGTCTCCTTCAGAGTATCTTATTCAGACTTAGAATACAGTAGGCTACTATCAGGGGTACTCTGTGTATGAAAACCAGACTGTTTTATGAACATAAGTGAATGCGAATGTACCCTAGCAGTCATCAAAAATGAATATATGAGGCTGAGAGAAGGCAAAGTATTGACTCTTTAAATCAACTTACAAAGTGACCAAACAGAACTTTTTATTCTTTTTTTCTTTTGAAAAAATTCTTTGTCAAGCTCTAACTTTTACAGGAAGGGATCTTATATCAAGCCCTGTCCTCCTTAGCAACTGTTACAAGGAAATACAAAATCCGTTATTGCAGAACTTACTCTCATTCAAAATAATAAATAATTGATCAATTCTGATTCAGTTTATTAATATTTGATTCTTTGTCTAATTTGACCCGAGTGAAAAAGTAAAGACAAAACCACAGGGTATATGAACTCAAAGTTCAAACTCAAAGAATATTCTTTATGAAGCTACTTGAATAATTGAAAATAACAATGGGCGACTGGCATTAGTAATATAATCTAACATTGACTTCCCACATCTACAAAATGCTTACTTACTTCTGCCAAATATTTCAAGAACACCAAAAGCTGTCAGTCACAAATTAAGATAAAAATTTCACCTCAATGCATTGGAATAGACTTTGACAACACAGAGTCAATGATCACAGGGTCAATGATCTAAATCAAAATTAATATTTGGTATTACTTTGCCTTCAAACCAGCATAAATTCCTATAGGTGGGCAAAATTCAAAGTCAGGAATCTAAGGGTTACAGTCAGGTCTTAAGGCTTAATAAATAAACAGTTACATCACATAGTCGCTAACAGTCATCATATTTATATTCTTATGTCATTAACTGAAACAGAAACAGCTGTGTGGGCATAAAAATGGGTGAGGAACAGCCCAACTTGGCTATGAAGGTGAGGTTTCGGTCTAGTTTCTGTGGGTCTGCCAACAGAGGTAGCCAGGGCCCTGAAATGGCTAGGCCCCTGAAAGGACCAATAAATGAGCCCCAGATTGGTTCTGGCATTAGAGCATAGTCATTACTTACTTAAATGTTTAGTTCTGTGACTTATTTACTGGGTTCTTGTCCATTGTTATTAACTTAGGGGGCTACATAAGGGTGCCAAAGTGTCAGTGTACAACTTTATCAATGTACTGTCTACGTGTTTATCTTTGACAAACCCCTGTCTGATTTTTGTATTTACCCTTTTTCCCTCCTTATGGGCAGCCTTGTTTGGAAGATAAATTCATGTCACAGGCCATGCATCAAAGTAAGTCTGAGCACAGCAGCAAGACATAAGATTAGTTTTACTACATCACCTAGGTCTCTCCCAGGCAAACATTTCAAAGCATAGCCTACAGGAATTTCAAGATGTGCTGTTCAAGTTCTTTTGAGCAAGCGAAAAGAAGTGTTCAACGCTGAGGACGATGGACACTACGGACAGCCAAGAAAACTTAGTACAGCAGATGAAAGACACATCATGCTTACATCCCTTCAAAACTGGAAGATGTCTAACAGTACTATCTGCTCAGACCTGGCAAAATCTAGTGGGACCCAGGAACACTCATCTACTCTTTCGAAAAGTCTCCATTGAAGAACTGCCTCCAACAAACTGGCTGTGGTAACGAGGCCAAGTGACTTGATTATGAATGAAAACATAGGCTGGGGTGCAGAAAAGTATGCCCTTGGCTGATGGAAAAAATATCATCAGAAGCAGAGACAGCTTGTTCACCTAAGTCAAGAGATGAGTACAGTAATGAGTGTCTGCAGGCAACAGTGAAACATGGTGGCAGTCCTTGCAAGTTTGAGGTTGCATATCTGCAAATGGGACTGTGGGTTTGGTCAGAATTAATGGTGTCCTCAGTGCAGAAAAATATGAGTAGATACTTACATTTCCTACAATGCCAATGGGGAGGAACCTGATAAACCCCAGATTTATCCTGCAGCAGAACTACATCCTAAGACATACAGCTAATGTCAATAAGAACTATCTTCAGAGTGAAAAAGAACAAAACAGAAGGATTTGAGGCAGACTAAATCCACACATCATCCATGGTTAGTTTTGAAAACTACACTGTACAGTTCATTCAGAAAACTTTGTGTAAATATACCTAAAAGAATTAATGCTCTGAAGACAAATGTTGTTAGACCAGACACTGATTTAAAAGTTTCTGTTCACTTTGAATCTGTTAAATCATAAGTTATATCAGTAAGTCTTCTGTTAGAGAAAGCATTCAAACCACACCACATGACCTCAAAGTTGAAGTTCAGTTGTTTACATAGGTTTTGGCTTGATTTTAAAATAAGGGAATTTTTAAGACATAAAATAAGATATAAATATCAATTAAACATTTGTGTCTAAGGTACTTTCTTAGTGACAATTAAGTACCAAATATGATTTGGTACTTCCAGATGTCAGTTCCAATTTATTTGGGATTGTCATAAAACAAAACCATGAAGTGCTGTCTTCATTATGAATTCTCTGCCATTATCCAATTTGATTTTATAACTTATTTAAGCTTGTACCAATGTCAGCAATTACAAATATAAATAACTGAATGTATTTTTTATCACACCTATTTCATACGCGAATGTACTTAAATTGTGACATAAAATCATTTGGTGGACATTTTACAGGCTACAAACAACAACCTACCAACTGCTGACTGGAAATCAACTGCTGACAGGAAAAAGGCACTATCGTTGGATCCCTCACTCTCATATTAAAATAAATGTTTAAAAGTTTCACAATGTTAATTAATAAATGCATAAAATATCAACAATGTCCGCAGAAATGTTTGTATCTAACAACGCCACAATAAGCTGTTGGAGCAATTATCTTCTGATACTGATGTCATACCAATAATCCAGAGGAACACAACATACAAATCACAAGAGTACCAGAGATGTAAACTATAACAGAAATATATTACTAAGATATTTAGACATTTATATGTTGTTTAGAGAAGGCAGACAACGAAGTATAACACAGATTGTGTTTGGTATGTCTGGTGAACAAACATTACAACAGCAGTGTTGGTGCCCCAATTGTAGGTTGCTCATATGATCTTATAAACGCTATTGTGGAACACTGAGTTTAACATGTATTCATAAGAATAATTTTACATCTATCACATTTGGATTTAAGTGAAAAATTTGAATTTTTCATGCATTTACCAAATAAAATGTTTGAGAAATATGAAGCTCAGGACGACACTCTTGTATCTCTTTAATGCAAACAGCTTAGGCAAGGCTCTTCAGAGGCTTCTGACAAACATCTCGACTGTATTCTTAATTAGAGTTGTTTCCCAACCCTAACTTGAAAGTTGCTGATGGTTTTAAAATGACACAAATGATGGTTTAAAACACATGAACTGATTTTCCAGGCATTAAATGCTTCAAGTCTCTCCCTGTTCTCTTTGCTAAAGTGGCTGCTATTCAAATGATACAAATAGATCACAAAGTACTCCTTGTAGCTGTCAAGTAGGATGCTTTTGTACCTGAAAATTGATCTGAATGTTTTTTTTTCAATGCCAAACCAAGTTCTGCATAAAGTACATTTGGTATGAATTGCTGGGACTTAGTGCAGTTGATTCTCTATGAAATACTCCAAAATCAAAAACATGATTTCCACCAACCAAAGGTAGCTACATTTTACTATTTTTTGGAGTAATTCTAATGAAGCATGCCAGAAATTAGTTAACCTAGTATTACCTACATGGTGCTTTTAAGTCTGTTGCTCTACATTGTATGCTTTTGAGATTCGTTTTAGTTTGTTAAAAAAAACAAAAAACAAACTTGAGACCAATATATTTCTGCATTCTGTCATCACACTAGTGGGATTCAAACAGCTTTAGAAGAGAATGGATCTTTTGGGGGGGGGGAAACACCATTTATGCATATTCATTCTCAAATCCAGAACCTGCTGTAAAATTAGGAAAAACACCAAAATTGAGACCCCCCCATCTCTGAAAGGGGAAAAAAAAAAAAACCTTTCAGAGGAAAATATTGCAAACAACAAATTAAATGCAACACAATATTCAAAAAAGGTTTGACTGTTTTAATACAATTCAAGCAACATTACAATCCAGCAAAAAACAAATTCTGCAGTAGAAATTGAAAGCATTACACCCTGATCAATCTGATAAACATGGAAAAAAAAAAAAAAAAAAAAAAAAAAAACAGCCAAGAGGTGTATTTGGGCCAATACTAAGGGAAGTGCTTTCTCCTTGTTCCCACACAGGCCGGGACAAGTGCAATACCTCCAGGTACACAGCATTGCTACTAATCCCCACCTGCACAGGACAGGCCATCTTCATATTTTTCTGAATGCAAACAGAACTCCAAGAGATGAGTTTGTGTGTTTTTGGGAACAGTTCATCAACCCAGTCAGTTTTGCATGGATTTGCACAGCAAACATCAGTTAAAGCTGAATGCAAACCAGCAAAACTGACCAAATGATGAAAAAAAAAGGAGCCTGACAGTTTTAACACATGAACTTCAGCAAGATGCAGTAAGTTAGAAGTACTTCAAGTGCTTACATTGCAGTAGATAGGAGAAAACACTACCTGCACTATAAGCACTTTAGTACTGCTGAAACTATGTCGCCGGGTTTGAGCACTGAATATTATCCTGGATTTACTGGTAGTTTAACAGTTCATTGTAAATCAAGCAGATTGAGTTTGATGTGTCACCCCCAAAACCAAAAATCTTACAAACAGGTGGAGAGCAAGCAGGCCACCATCAGTTTTGCATAGATTTGCACAACTCATCTATTCTTGTAGTGCAACTATGCAAAACTAGCAGTGAACTGCGAGATATTTGAGCCCAATTAGAAATTAGGAATGGTCTGGTGGCGCATATCACAGCCCCTTATGCCAGAAGGAGCACTTAGGGCAGTAGGTGCTAGTCTATTTCACTATCTGCACTAGATGCACCTTAGCACAAAGACAGTACTTCAACATGACATGAAACACCATACAACCAGCAAAACTGTGTCTGGGTATTGCTGTAAGTGCCTCCACTGCAGTAGGTATGACATAGTACTACCTGCACTGTAAGCACTTTGGCAAGCCACAGACTATTTACAGCATCGCTGCCTTCCAACAACACTGGAAGATGGTCAGACTGCTTCATGATGCAATGTTGTTTGTAGTTCTGCCCTCCATACTGGATCTGTTGACAAAAGAAAAAGACAGGACTATTAATGATTATACACGTCAATTTCAGGGCTGCAACAGGTACACATGTGAGCATCTGTGTTTTCTATCAATTCCTATTTATCTAGATGCAGTTGATCTTAGTCCTTTCACATGTGAGTATTGTAGACACAGATCAGTCTTCTAACTCCATCGGTTTGTGGATGTGACAGATACGTTGTGATTTATTACAGCTACACGAGGTCAATGAAAACATGAATGAGTAGCACAGCCTGCGGCCCGCGTTCCCTGCGCCACTGGAGCGCATGCGCTGGAACGATGTTGATCACCCCTCCCCCACCGTCTTTAACATGGCGCCTCGAAGTGCGCCAACCTTAGCTTAAATGGCTTTTAAACCATGCAAGTCAAACTCCAACATAAGTATTAAAAACAGAAAACTGCAGCTGCGCTCTATGATTTTACGGGGAGAGGCGTTTTCTTGTACCGGGCTTAGTGGTCACGTCTGGGGTTCATGTGAGAACAGAGGCTAACAGCAAACAGCAGCCGTGCGCTGGTTAGCTTAGCCGCGTTGAGCTGGTGTTAGCTGTATGACAACATGACAAAATGTGTTTACGATACCACCAGAACCCAGGAGCTCCCCGAGCTGGCACAAGAGCAGTGGCTTAAATTTTTCATAAGTCAGCTCTTGAATTTAGCACCC
This sequence comes from Cetoscarus ocellatus, assembly GCA_037902135.1. Taxonomy (NCBI): domain Eukaryota; kingdom Metazoa; phylum Chordata; class Actinopteri; order Labriformes; family Labridae; genus Cetoscarus; species Cetoscarus ocellatus. The sequence goes on along the minus strand of JBAMNC010000385.1, from coordinate 605,010 downwards.
CATTTCCAGTGTAATAAATTTGTGGTCGAGTTAGACTACAGTGTTTAGCTTTCGCCAACAACAAGCGAGCACACGTTTGAAAATACCGACCGTGCTCTTATCCTGACATGTTACTCTTATTTTAGAGTCCAGAGTTAGAGCTGGTGTGTTAAACAAGTTAAAAATAACACGTTTACGTCCACCGTGCAGTGCAGCTGTAAAGTTTGAGCGGCTAGGCTAAGCTAGCAGAGCTAAAACGCGCGGCCTTGTGCTGCCCCATGTGCTGCTGCTTTGTTCTGGGGGGCACTTTAACTCACACACCACTGCACTCCAACACTGAGCAACAAATTTATCACAAACACAAACCCGCTGTAGAAACGCCAGGTCTGGATGTTCGTAGGTTATTTAGGGGAAATAATTGGTCTGCTTTTTCTCTTTGTACTAGTAGCGAGAGCGCACAGCGGAGAGCTCCGGACAGCTTTTCAAATCTCCCTCATTCCCTCAATGGAGGAGCAGAGGGGGCTGCCATGCGCCTCACGTTACACTGTTTTCATCGCCAGCACTGCATTTAGGTGTTAATATTTGGATATCCACATCAACATACATGGAAAACGGGTGTAACTGACTTAAATGTACCGTTATATATTTTATTCGCCCCTAGTGGGATTTACAAATAACCCAAAACCCGACTTCCTTGCCGATAAACATGCGCTCGGTAGACACTCACCAGCCGAAATCCACCATCTTCGCTCACTTGCTTGGGCTGCCGTGTAGTCTCTCCCCGACAAAAGAGAGAAATAAATACGCAACTAATCCAAAAACTTTTCTACCGCTAATCAAGACCGAAGCGTGGAGAGGAGTCCTGCCGGATCGTGGCTGAATTTATAGCCCCGATATGCAGCTTTAAAATGATTGCAGGGTTGGGAAAGTGGCGCGAAGGCGACCAGTTGGTAACCATGTGGGTGAATGAAGGGCGGCTCCCACTGAACGTAAATATCTAGCTACAACCCCCAACTCTCCCTATTAGCATACATAAACTACGGTACTTCCGACCTACAGCTCCAACCAAACAGCCTCCACCTCTCCAGGGAGGGAGAGGGAAACACGGACACCATTGCGGCTTTACACAACCTTTAATATAAATACATTGCATGCAAACATGGCGGGGAAATGCATGCTTAGTCATGCACTTTATGAGCATCAAAGTTTGTCTTTACATAAATGAAAGAACATCAGAGAAACTGATTTTCCCCCCTGACAATGATTTAAATAATATCGCATTAAGAAAATTATCCAGGTATTATTTTAGCAAAAGTGATCATCTGTATAATTTTTGTTTAACTCAAATATAAATAAATAAATTAATATCTAATTAACCTGTTGCTGATTTTCAACAAATTAATGTTATTTTGCATGTTTTGATATATTTTCTGTCAGCATGAATTACTATATTTTATTCGCTCAGAACACTTTAAAACATCCAAACAGGCTTATTTTCATTTTGCTGTATGTGAAAAAAAAAAAAAAAAGCCAATCAAAACAGTTGGTTAATCTCAGCCTTTTTATTTTGTAAATATTTTGCAGAATTGTGTGTGGTAAATAATATTTTGGTACTTCATGGTTTATTATACACAAGCATCTTATTCTAAATCGGAACTTAACTTTGTTTAAAATGTAATTATCTCTAAATTACTGTACATTTTTACCCTTCCAACTGTTAAGTGAAAAAGGTATAAAAACAAACTTCATTCATATAAAAGATTTCAGTGTTGGTTAACAGTTGGTTACAGCTGTCAACAGTTGTTCAATTTCATCCAAAAGTGATTTGTAACAATAACACAAGCTTAATGTTTTGGGTTATCTAAATTATTTCTGACCTCTGAGCAATTCATCTGATAAAAAAAAAAACTACTGTTCTCCTCAACAAATTTTCTACAATAAACAACATTGCTTTTTTTCCAAGGAGAAGCTCAATAGAAAGAAATGATTGAAAGTAATATTTTATCTAAATTGTAATGGTAATCCAAGGGCAGACTAAGTAAAACGTAGCAAATAACTGGATCAGAAATTTCTAAACTAATTTCAGTTGTTGTTAAAACTAAGTTTGAAGTCAGAAAAACAATTTTCTCCATTTCCTCTATGACAGTTTGTTTACAATAATAATTACTGCTGGTTTTGAGAAAAATGTTGTGAAAGACAATTAATTTGAAATAGCCACTTGTCATGCATAAATAGTATTTATAATCGAAGAAACGAAAATATAAATAATACTAATAAAAATAAAATGAGAAGTTTTTAAAAACTTATTTCAGCCATTGTTAATACATTTTTTGGTCACAGAGACATTTTAATGCAAGCCTTTTTTTTAATGTTATTTTTGTACTGTGAGAATTAATATTTAAAATACTTTTCTCATTCTTTTTGATACAGAGCTCTTCTGTGATAAGAACTGTTTCTGACATTAAAGTGTTTTCAGGCCATTGTACTCTGGTTTAAACTATCTTTCATGTCAGAGACAGCACAGCATGATTTTGTTGAGTTATTTCAAACCTAAAAGATCCACAATTAAATCACCACAGAAGAGTATCTGAGTTCTTAAAGATAATCTAGAGGCCCTGCTCAGGAAGCAAGGCCTTCAAACCTTGTCTGCAAATCTGTCCAAGTGTTTTCACTGGATAATACATGGATTTGTATGTGAAATCCAAGCATTATTGATAACTTAATTTGCTTCAACCATTTAGGCCTATACAGTGTTGTGATAAGGCTGCTTTCTGTAGAGCTGTTTTTTACTGTTTTCACAAAGATGATTAAAACATGTGCAAAGTGACAACTTTAAAAGTTTTTCAAGAAACTAAACTCACAAACCTCTGAGTTTCATGCTAGGTTCATACAAATCCTTAAAACAGTCTTTGGATTTTTAACATTTAATCTCAATATATTGAAAGATTTTTTTTTTTTAAATGTATTAATAACTGAGAGGTGTTATATTTTAAATTGCACTCAACCTACTGTCTTTGTCCTTTTAATGTTGGGCTTTTTTAGTGGCTTCCTCCGAAAAATACTGAATAAACTGACAGCCATGTGACATTAACACTTAAGCATTACAAACTTTCTTGTCCATACAAACCCTTGTGTCAGCTTCACTGTCCCTGTCTTTGGAGAGGAACCTGACTACATATCCTCCTGATGAATTAGTATTAAGCACCCAGTTTGTTAGGATGATAGAAAAATTGTTTATTATAACAGCTTCGATTGATATCTTTGTTTGGTGATGCAAAAATAGGTTTGTATTATCTTTTTCTCTTTGCATCTTGAATGGTCTTTAAAAGTCTTGAGTTTTATTTTTTAACAACAATTTTGTATTTGCACAGAAAGAGAAAATATTAAGATTGTTTTATTCAAAAAAAAAAAAAAAGTATATTTCTGACTTCGTTCACTCAACAGTTGCTTTAAAGCCACCATTTTTTTTCAAACACAACAACTTGTACTCATTAACAAATAAGGTTTCTTTAAATTACTTGAAGGGAACTCAAGTAATGTAGTTATTTACTTTTAATTCAAATACTTGACAGCTAGTTTAACTTTTAGCAGAGACGGAGCCCCTCTATGAATGTCAGATAGATTTCATCAAATCAGTTTTTTAGGTTATCCATCATACTCATGATTTTAAAATTGTATTTTGAGTACTCCCATCACAAACAAAAGCCTGCAGCATTTATTTTTTGTTGCTATCAAAGAATATCAACAATTAAACAATTTCCAAGGGTGATTTTTCTCAATTCAAAGATTTAGATACAGTCAAAAAAAAAAAGAAAAAGAAAAAGAAAATAAGGAAAGACCTGTTTTCTCTGTTGTTAACAATTTCCTCCAAATCATCTTTACCCTTTCTGGACTTTTTGTACTTTTGACCATGGAAGCTGATGAAAAACAATGAGAAAATCAATGTTCTTCATATAACAGACAGTAGCCTGCATGAGTAAAATGACCAAATATTCATGTAGTAAATTGTAAAGAAAACAACTTTATGACACTAAATCCAACTGTACAGAAAACTGATCATCATTAGATGGCTTTAGTTTTTCCCATTTAGCTGCATTCCCACTGCAGGGAAAAGTCACCTAAACCATGTTTTTCTTTCTCCTATTTTACTCAAAAAATGTATTTTATGACCATCTGATTCTGAAATCTGATCTTTTACAAATCAGAGTTGATTTATTTTTATATTTGGATCCACAAAGTTAAAACTGTGATCTAATGCAGCCCCAATTTTAAGCAGTAACATGAGCAGACAAACAAAAAAAGAGTTTGAGCAAAAAATCTAAACTGAGCGTTAAGGCTTGCAGTGTGATCACAGCATTTGAAAAGTGGTGCATCCTGTGCAATTTCTCAATCAGATGTTTTTTTGTACAGTACGGTAGCCAGCCAGCAGAGGGAACTATCTAACTGTATACTGTATATCCATATTATTATGAATGCTGCTCAACTGTAAGAGGAAGGACTGACCACAACTTCCCCATCCCCGAAGTTTCTGTTGTTTAAAAAAGTCAGCTACACACAACAATGAGAGTTCCACAAAAGGAGTTAAAATAAGCTCTCCCACATCTGGTTAAAGTTTTATTAATTTTAAAACGAAAAGGTGAAGAAAAATACATTTCCTGCCCTTTGTTGTTTGAAAATGGAAATGTTTGAGTGATCTTTTCAATACTTAATGTGACAGAAAACTTTAACACCCTTAAACCACATTATCTGTCTGTCTCTGAGCACACTGTGGGAGTTGGAGCGCTCAGTCATGACCCCCAACCCCCCACACAAAGCCAGCGGTGGGGCTAGTTCCTCTGCATATGGAAGTGAGGTGGGGGGTGGGTTGAAGCAGGGAGGTTGTAGACTTCACATCGTCCCATGGGGTCAGATAAAAGCTTACTGCTCTCCTTATTGGACCCCTTGCCCCACCCCCACCCTCTTTTTTCCTCTGAGCTCAGTGTCTCTGCACAAATGATAGTTAAAGATATGATATTGGAGCAGGTGTGGGTT